>VZTV01121074.1:0-12289 GCA_013400875.1 Anhinga rufa
TAAATACCACAGATTACAGTCTTAATTCTCTTGAAGTCTGATGTTCACTTAAAGCCAGCATAAGCTTTGCCCAGCTACTCATTCACCCATTTGCTGTCCTCAGGTAGTGCCTCATGTAACTTGCCCCCCGCCCAGGTCAGGTTGAAGCCAGATGAATTCTTCTATGCTGTTCACCCAAGCAGCTCTACAAATGCTTGTACTGCCACAAGAGAAGGTGCAATTGGGAGAGACAAACAAGCAGCCACAGACACCTCTGGCAACACCGGCTTTGAAGGGACCATGAAGTTGCAGTACGTATTGGCTCGCCTTTTGGCCATCCTTTCCTTAGCGCTCCACCTCCTGATTTTCAAGACAACTTTATTGGATTATTTATTGGTCACTAATTCATGTTAAATATCGTTATGGAGACCCCCTCTCCTTAAGACATCAGTTTTCTCCTATTCACACCCCTGAAAACTCAAGTGTGATTTGCCTCATTAACTAGTCCTTCAATTTTCGGCTAGCTTTGTTTATACTTCCATTTTGTCTGTACAAAATAATCACAATTATTTAATTGCAGATTACTTTCAGGTTTCCTAGCTTCTCCCTCCCTCCCGACCCCCCCAAGCCGCAACTATATTCCTCTTACTCTGCCCAATTTCTTAGCTGAACTGCGTGTATTTTACCTTCTCCAAATAAAAGAAAAAAAATTTTATTCTCTAGAGGAAAAAAAATAGCCAGATTGTTTTGATAAGGCTATAAAAACAGGTGGAGCATGAAAATCTGTCATTAATACGTTGCACATCTATTAAATAACCAAGCATAACTGGGGTTAACGTATACCTTTCAACACCTTTGGTCAACATCACTGCTTACAGCCACTAAGTGGGCGCCATTGAGAGACAGTTTGCTGGGGAAGTTTGCAAAAAGAGGATTTGTTACTTTTTGTCTATGTTTGTACTGTGTTTTGTATTCAAACATAATACAGGGGGGGAAAAGAAAATTTGAAAAAAAAAAGGTGGTGTGGTTAAAATCCTTAGCATAGGGAGCTATTGGAGCATCCTTATTAGTTTGAGCAATTTATGAGCAGAAAATATACGAATACTGCCTACATTAGTGCTGTTACTTAAGGATAACGTCCTCTACAAACCTACATGCATTTTTATATTACTGTTTACTTAGTGTGACAGCTCATTGGCATCTCTTCCTTATGACGCATCTACTACACTGCACATTATCCTTTTTTGAGGAGGCAACTAAAGTAAGAGAAGACAAATAATTTTAAATAGCCTATTTTAATTAGTACAGTCAATTAATTTTAAAGGTGTACATCTAAATTGCTCATAGTTTTCTAACCACTATATTCTTACACTTGTTCCTTCCCCCTTGCTTCCGTCCTAGATTGGATGTGAATTTGTAAGCATTCCTCTCACCATTACTTCACAGCTTTTGTTATTTTAGGTTATGCTCATGTTTTTCAGTGTTTTGTAATAAAGGCTTTGCTATTCCTAATAAATGGAGAGTTTCCAAAATACAATAATTTCCAATATTAGAGTAACAAATAAAACCTAAGAACTGTATTCAGGAAAATCAAGAGGGAGAAAAGACTTTTGGATATATTCCTGTGTGATGTGGCATCTATCATCAGCTTTCATAAGCCACTTAACGTCTCAGTAGGCTCTAGACACTATTGAAGTTGTTTCATCCCAACTCTATGTCTCCTTGCTAGGCAAAATTGAACTAAATCCCCATCAGATGATTAATCCAGCTTAATGTTTTAGACAATGTTTCAGATTACGACAGGTCAGATATTAAAGATCTTGAGACAGAACGAAGGCCATGCTTATTCTGTTGTATGAATTCTCCTCAGATTATCTGACTGTATAGTCCTTTCTCTTTTCTTATTAAAAACATATTGGTCCATGACACAAGAATAGAAATACTTCAAATATATCACACCGCTCCAAATTATATGAAAAAACCCAAGAATCAAAAATCTAGCAGAATGTAGAGGAAACTATCAATTCAGAACTGTTTTCACTATCTCACTATTGACTAAAAGTATCACACAAGCACAAGTGAACGAACTGAACCTCAGGCTGAACACGTTCATATACCAGCACACAAGGTACTTTGCTTACTCTTACCTATAGTAAGTCACTTTGCAGCAGTATCCTGAATAAAAATATGCTGTGGGTCTTCCCCTTCTTTGTTACTTAGATGTGTGAGAACACACAACAGACATCTATTTGTATCTGCTTTTCTTTTGTGCCGCAGGACGTTGCCATTAATATAACCATAAAACACTAAAAAAGGACTGCAAACTACACTTTCCACACTGTCAGCATCACACTATATTGTGTCATTTGAACTGTTTCAATAAATATGAGTTAGAAGGGCAAAAAATCTTCACATAACAAAAACGCTAATTAAACTGTGATTTCAAGTTTAAAACTGAACTGTCAGGTAATTAGACAGGTGATTAAACTTTGTTCAACTTCACACTTGAAAAGACATCAGATGCCTGCTTAGGCTCCACACAGTGATATGTGTCAATGATATTCAGATGTCAAAGCTGTATTACTTTTAGGGCAACATTCTAGAAGAGTCATAATCCATATTTCTTCTGAAGTTGCAAAAACTGGGCTCAAAAAGCACTGGTAAATCCAAAACCTGAGCCTCCTTGTAAATGGCAAGACAGGATCCACACGCCTGTTCTAACAGCTCCTCATACGCCAGGTCCTGTCCCACACTCTCCGCATGAAAGGACCCAAATACTGATTTCGTGTACATCATGCTCACTTCAGTAAAGCATAAATATCAGAGTTACAAACAACAAAAGAGAGCTGGAAAGCAAGTTCAGATCATGCGTATGCATAGCAAAAGCAGCAAACACAATATATAACTTGATATTTTCTTTCTTTGGGGGTATAGTTGTACCCCTTAGAGCCTCATTCTGTGAAGAATTCAGTTTGACTGCCTAGAATACTCTTAAGGGTATATTAAAGCCTCAAATATATAAACACACAAAAAAGCAAATGATAAACAGTGTTTTCAACACAACATCAAAAACCTCTGATGGTTCTTGTCAGCTGTCTACCAGCTCAGAAAAAAAACAATATTCTGGCATTATTTCAGGAACCATATAACTTCACAAATTTTAAAAAGTCTGACACTGAGGATCCCCAGTTAACAGTTTGTGAACTAAAAGAAAAAGAGGGACCGGACCTCATCCATGCAGACAAGCCCCTCACAGACTCCAGTCTCAGGCAGCACAATGCAAAGGCAGCAGTGTGATTTCCAAAAGCCAGGCTGAATTTGTCAGAGCCAGCTCAGAGTTGGAGGTAATACCCTCTGCTGGATGCTGTATTTGCTAGTGCAGAGACGTAACTACCGTCTCACAGAGCTATTTCAAGTGCATAGGACTTACTAATTCATTCTTCATGATACAGTAAAGCAGCTGAAATACACCTTTCGGGCCAAGTTTTGCCCAGAACAGATGTATTTTCAAATCACTTATTAGGCTGCTAACAAGGCCTTGGAGGCTTACACACATTCAGGTGTCTCTTTATCAATGGCACGGTTCAATTTAATCCAGATAAAGAGCCCCTGGACAATTAACAGTTAACTAAAGTACAGTGGAGTCTCTAACTGGCTATCACATCGTGGCAGAGAAAGCAATACCAGTATCCATAGCTCTAGCATGGTCCTGAGCTCATCTTGATTTTGCCTAACTGTTTTCAATATCCTAAGAAGCCAGTGCTAACAGCAGAGCAAGATGACAAACTCTTTTGAGATTATTACTACATACCATAGCTGCTCTCAAAAGACAAATCAAGAAACCCTTATTTCTGGAGGCTGCAGTGTCTTCACAGACCTACTCACCATCCAGAAGTTCTTCCTGTTAAAACAAACTACAATGCACAGCAGCATTGGGTAGGGAAACATATTAAAAAGCATAAACTCCCTCAGAGCAGTATTTATGACTGTAAGGGCAACAGCGTTAACCTCATCAGAAAGCTCCTCTGCGTATAGCACAGCAGATCTATAAAAATACCAGGTAATCCATAAACTCTTTACAGCTCAAGAGTGTTTTATTTCCAATGGTCAGATGTCGCATTTTTAGAAATATAGGGCTTCTTTGACCACATTAAAATCAATGTTCAGTTTCAACAGTTGCCTGAAAAAGAAGCCCACTTTCGATACTCAAATGATTTAACAACTAAGATGACCACAGTTCATCACTTACTGGACTCCGGGTCTGAGTTGCCGTCTCCTTCTGTCCGGCTGTTGGGTGAAGCTTGCTCATAGTACTCCTCCTGGGGGAAGCCGAGGGGCAGAGGGTGCGATGTGCTAGCACCGCTCGTGGGTTCATGGTCTCCGAGCCCACTGTCACTGCAGCTTTCCTGGGAGCCATCTGGTAGGTGAAACGTGACACGGCGCTGAGGCTACAAGGAAGGAAGAAAATTATATGGTTTCCACTACAGTATCAGTAATTGCTTAATGCAACCAATTTAGGAAATGTATTATTTCAGTTATCTGCTGAAGACGCATTATCTAGAGTTGTGCACAATTTCAGGCTTTCATGAACAGGCAGCCTGCTTTCAAGCCCGCTTCACCTGACAGCACTGCTTTCTTCTGTTTTTTAAAAATGTAAGCCCTGATGCAAAATGAAAGACACCTCAAACTAAAGAGATTCTGTCAGACTTCACAAGTCTTTGGATGCCTTTTGTATATTGACTTGGAGATTTCAATCACTTTTTGAGGCTCAATTTATTTCACTGCTCAGTTTTCTAGTTTTCAAAAAACATTTTCTTTCCCATTAAAAGCTGTTCCACACTTTTGGGCCTAAAAATATGACACACTTCTAATGTTGGATTCTTCTAAGGCAGAGAAAGAACAAACAATAACAAGCCTTATGTATAGAAAACAATTCTAACAGATTTTCCACATCCATTAAAGTAATGAATTAAAAGTAGATTCCACTACTCTCCTTCAGACATTTCATTATGATCCCTTTGATTTCTGTTATACCACANTTAAAATGTTCTTAGCTTTCTGTTACTCAAAATTCTATTTGAAAAGCAATGCAAAAGACTCTAGTTCCAGAATTGTTGGGGTTAGTAATGCTGGAGTTCAGATTTTTGATGCATTTATGTAAAAAAAAAGTATATACCTTGTCTACAATACAGCAGATGTTGTCAGAGGTCCCTAGATATTTGGTCCCTATAGGTGATGGTGTTGAACACTTTCAGTTATATTAAGTTTTTGCTAAAAAGTTAAGTTCTTTTTTTTTTTGAAATCTCTTATCATCACTGTGACATTATTACATATGCCCACAGACAGCTGCTGTACAGTGTGGTACAGCCAAGAAAATGGCAAGATCAACTTTACCTATGCAATTCCTGACAGATGTGAGTGAAAACTCTTCTTAAAAGCTACCAGTGAGAAATTCACGGCTTCCCCAGAAAATCTGTTACAGTGCTTCACTATTGCTAATGGAGAGGTTTTCTCCTAATTTCTAACCTGCCTCTTTCTTGTTACAAAATAAATCACTTCTTCAGTCCCATCCATCATGGTCTGGTTATTCCCACTCATCTTTCTGGCATTTGGCACTTTAGTCTACTTCAGAATAAGCAGACCTTATTATTTCAATCTGTTGTGTGCCTTCTGATATCTCTTACGGCTCCCCCCTGCACACGTGCTCACACATGCTTCTCTGTGCACTGCTCAAAACTCATTACGCAGCTTCAGCTAAGAGCTTGAAAGCGTGGAGTAGAGCAGAAGGATCATTTCACATCTCCTGCAGGCTCCACTACTGCTTTGCCTTTTTCATGGCAGCGTAACACGTTTTCCTTGCCAACCACCATAATGCCTAGCTCCTTTTCTAATGATCTTTTGCTAGTTGTCCCCTTTCTGGTTATTGACATTGATTGCTGGAGCCTAAGTGTGGCACTTTGCATTCATTCTTCCTGCCATTCTGTTTTTCCAGATGATTTCGTCTGTTTATCATCAAGTACACTCTGCCTCCAAGTCCTGCTTTCCTGTTTAGCAAATTTGCAGATTTTAGATTCCCCCTCATTAGGCAGATCTTTAAGAAAAACTGGAACAGATCAAGCCAAGACATCAGTTGAGGAGCTCTGAAAACCTGAACACAGAATGAGTTTCCATCACACAGGCTGGAAAGGGGAGAAGAGGTCCCTCCTGTGTCTGCCGGAGAAGCCTTACAGCCCACCGGAAAAAAATTCAGACAGTGAAAAGTTCACAGCTAACACTCCCCCATGCCCCCCAACTGCATTTTTCGTGTCACCAGAAGAATCTTGTTATTTAACTCTCTAGCAGGCTGCCTGCAGCTGCTCCCAGGGCTCTTGGGAAGGCTGGCTGGGGCAGTGGTCCTGCTCCTCCCACCGGCTGTCTCATCCTTTTCCCACCAAAGACAGGTAGAGAGCATGTGGAAATGGAATATGCTGTTTCTTTGGTCTTAAATGACCAAATGTCTGCTAGTCACAGTATCTATGAAAAATCAACCTGCGTTGCATTAACTGTAAAAACTATGTGTATTTTGTGAGGTTTACATTGCCTTCGTGCTGTCTGGTGTTGTGCACGTGCTGTTTGGTACTCATGTTATGTTGTACCTTCCCATCTCCAAGCTACCAGTGGATCTTAAGAACAAAGTATTCTTAAAACCTTATTAGTCCAAGTTTTAGCATTAGATATCAGTATTAGCTTTTCCAAATGGCTGGGAATGCAATGGTTACTATTAAGTGCAACTGGGATTCACTAAGTTTAAACAAATGAATATTTCTGTTCCTGGTTTGTCATCAAAATACAGCAAAAGTTTTTAGCAGATGACAGTAAAGGAGACCAGAAAGTCATGAAGTCTTTTTTTTAACTGTCTAGCCCAGTGAGAAAACCTAAAAGCCACGCCTCGAACAAAATAAAAGAATCTTACTAACTCTCACGTTCAGAAAAAAAATTAAATATTTAGTTACATAAATTGAAATGTTGTCAGTAGGAAAGACAAAAGCCATACAACTTCAACTGGCATCAGCTAAAGGCTCATGATTTTTAATTTGATAGTGTTCCTGAGTATGTCACACCTGATAACACCGGTGACAGAGCACTTTCGGAAGAATTTATCAAGATGAAAAAACCCCAGCTATTTCTCTACATGGCAGTGCTGCCATTTTCTTAATTCATGCAGGCATCAGACAATGATCTGGAACAAGTAATTCTAATAAAATTTTGCCAAAAGCTGGGACTTATCTTCTGTCACAATTATTTTGGAAATTTCCTCCTTGAGGCATTTAAATTTCAATTTATAAGATTACAAAATCTCCTCAGACTCCAGCTGCTTTTCTGTTTATCTCCAAAGGGAGTTAGCACCGATAGTAATAGAATAACAAGGATTATGGTTTGTTTTATATATTTGACTGACAGTTAGTATATTTTTTCAAAAAGAGAGAAATGCAAGCAAGCCCATTATGCATTCTTAGTGGATTCTGAAAACGCTGATGTAGGAACTTCTAATACAAACAATTAGACTGATGGGGAAAATGAAGTGAAAATTTAAGGAAAAATGTACATAATATATAGTTTCTCTGACATATTTAACAATATTAAATTACTCTTTATTGGTATGAAAAAAGAATTTTGCTTCCAGAGATGTCACGAACCCAGACACAAATTCTGTCAGAGGTCTCACATGGCATCCAAAAAAGAACTGCATTTTGTAATAGTAGTGTGTGTCTGGAGGGATCAAATTATCTCAGAAAACCGCAAACCTTTTACTCTCATTATTGAAATTTATATGAAGACTGATCAAAGCCCCAAACTATTCTGTGTTCAATCTTTCAGTACAATAATTAGACTGTGGCAGTGGGAATAATAAAAGATGAGTCTAAGTAAATAGCTTTGGATACATTGAAGGGATGATTTCTGGAATTATACACTAGGGGTTAGCCAATTTATAATCAAAAACTGAAAAAAGGTAATAGAAAAAGCAGCAGATATCAACTGAGGAACATTAAACTATTAACCTTATTATCTTCATTCATTGAAGCAAATTAATATCCTTTTAAAAGGATATAATAAAGAAAAAATATTACTGTTTAATTTCTGTTGAATTAATTGTATTATTTAGATAATAATTCTGATTTAAAACAGCCCTTATTTAGGAGATGCTGTAAGAGAGCCTGAAAGTAAAAGAATAGGACTACTTCAGTGTTTTCTCCACTACTAGCAGCTAGTGAATAAAGAAGTAGTCAAAAATACTTTTTACCTTTAAACTCTAGTTTTGCTACTAACATTCATTTTCTCAGTTGCTTATGTCTTTCAAACTCCAGGAAGGTATGAAACACATGCCTTAAATAACCAGACAACAACTATCTTCAGTTATGACCAGCACTATTTCTCAGTTGTTAAAGAAAATCCCTAATCAAACTATATTTTCCAACTCAAATCTTTTTATACTCAACTGTCACCTTTTGTTCCAAAGCTACAAGCTTTTGTTCCATACGCTTTGATAGAGACACACGGGACCCAGCTACTATCAATGTAAAATTCTCAGAATAACATAAAACCAAACAGCTTAAATGATCCAACCACAAACCCAATAGGAAACATGTCTTTGTATTGAAACTCAAGAAAGAAAAGGCGGTATTTTTATTTTTTCTTTCCCTAAACTTAGCAGTGTACAGCATAGCTATTATGGCCCAAAGAGTTTCTATCAATTGTTTTATAAGTCTGTATTTCACATACTTCTTGCAGCTCAGAGCATTAAATTTAAGATCTTACTATGTTATCTTGCTTACTTTGTAATGGACAAAATATATAATATAGTTCATTATAATTTTTCATTCAAATTAGAATAATTTCTAAATTTTTACCAGAAATTATCTTTATTTTCTTTCTGGAGTTTTTTACATTTCTTCACTATGGCCTGCGGTGATCCTGCACAGGACTGGTTTTTTCAAAAGAGCAAAAGGGAGGGCCTGTCTACTGGGGGGCGGAAGGTGAGAGGTAATATGTGTCAGAGTGACAATAGCCAGCTGATTTGATCAGTCCAAGCTTAGTGGACATTAAAATCAGTATTTTCCCCATCTCACATGAAAAAGTAATGCCTCCCAACTATTGCCAATACTATTAGCCCTAATTGTCATCTCGTACAGATCAAGCTTGTTGAACAAGCCCTTTTTTTTATTGAACAAATTCAGCTGTATCAGTTACTGTCCTATCTTTATTTATTGCATCCCTTTCAGCTTCTGATTTCCTATATGTTTGTCAAAGCAAACAGAGCTACTCTTTTCCCAGTTTACCATATTTACCCTTTAAAATATAGGCAAAACATTACATTTTCAGATATTTAAAGCTGCAGAAATCCAATCTAATCCTTTTGACAATCTTGTTATAAATATATCTAGTCCTTCTGATTTAATATCATTAACATTAATAACTGGTATCTTACATCATCACTAATTACTAATAGAAAATACAGCATCGGGCTTCTTTCTAGAGGTAGCTTTGATAAATACTTTTACTTTTCCTCACTGTGCTTAACGATCTAACTGTTCCATAGTAGTATGAGGTACATAAATAGTTTTAGGCTTTCACTTATTGATTTAAATAACTCCTCCCACTTTATTAATTTATTTAGATGCAGGAAGCATAATCTATTAATTTCAAAAAGGCAAGTTGACTTGCTTGGTTGCCTGCCCAGACAAATGCAAATTCAATATGGATAATTATCCTAGACAGATCTGTAGTTTTTCAATGAAAGAATTACTACCTCCACAGCAAAACAGTGGAACAGACGGTGCCCCTTTACCTGCTCACATGGAAATTAGTTAAAATTGTCAGATCTTGTAGTTGGATTCACTCACACAAAGAGTTGGCTCAAGTGATGAGAAGTAATCTTGCAAGACTATCTTCTAACTCCACCACACTCACTTATTCTGGCTGCCTCATTAAAATCATACTAGCACACCCCTACTGGAGTTTCTTGCAGGCATGTAAAACTGCACCTAACTGATAAGCGAAAATATTATATATTTCAGCTATTAGCTATTGCAAAAGGGTAATTTTGTGAAACCCTGTTTCATGTGGGTAAGCAACAGGTTTTTTAACACCACCTGCTTTAAGAAGCAAATTTTCACTGATGCCATTTTTCACTGAAGTAACTAGAAGCTAAGCCGACACTCCCATCTTCCTCTTGTGGCACAGAGGTCATGGAACAAACTCATTAGCCAAATCATTGCTGAACAAAAACGTTATAAATCTGGAACTTCATAAATTTCTGATTAACAACCTCAATGGGTATTTATTTTCAGACTCTGATCCTCATTGTACCAAAGAGTGTATCTCATATGACATTTCCCAGCAACATTTAACAATTAAATTGTATTTTCTGAGCTTCTTGAAATAACAAAGAACTGAAATAAAAAAGCAAATAAAACTGAAAATAACATTTAAAGCATGTCAAACATTTTATTTAGCTTTTGAAAGGCAGTTATTGTATGCTAACTAGATGTCAAAATGATAGCTGAAAGCATGCTTTTTAAAATTTAATTCATGTAAGTCTTCAATTTGACATGTGATTAAATAAAAATTACACATGAAAGTTGCACTATGGCTGTGCTGTTGCTAAGGTTGAGAAATAGGAAGGTCTCAATTCAATTCTTTTTTTTTTTTTTAATATGTTCTTCACTTTCCAGGTTATCATCTGTGATGTTATCTGGAATGCTTGGTTTCCAACAGGCAAAGCCATCTGAAGTTATAAGAACATAATCATAAAGAATAACTCAGAAACATTTTGGTAATATTTGGCATCACTTCTGACTGCTGGTCCAACAACATGGATCTTCTTTAGCAGAAATATAGTTTGGGTGTAATTACAGTTGCAAATATTTCTTTTAGAAGCAACACTATTGCTTACCTAGTACTTTCTTTGTGTTAATACTGGAATAGAGCAGAATTTATACTTTCATAAATGTACATAGCACTCTAGTTCTAATTTCATTCTGTTAATTTATACATTTCAGTTGTAGCTCAGATAAATAGATTTCATCTTTCTTCATGAGTAAGGTACAGATTTATGGAATAATAAATGTTGTTCCAGTGAATTACTCAGTGACCTCCAGCCCCTGCTTTTGCATCACAGCAGTCAAGGCTAAGCCATTAAGTTCAAGCATGGTGAGGTTATTAGAGCTATAGAGACCTGGAAGAAATCTCAAGAACCTGATTTAATTTCCATTTGCAATTTTTTTCTATTCAGTTTTTCATTTAAAGGTCAAATCTTTCTGAAGCAATACACATGTGTATAACTTCACAAGCCATCACAAATATTCACTTAAAGAGGCTTGAAAATGTGCCTCCATCATTTCTGACCAATAAATGGAGCTATTCTTATTAGTGGTTCCCAGAAAAAGGGACTTCTATCTAATTTGGTTCTTTGGGTTGAAAGTGTACTGAAGTCAGAAGAAAAACACAGACACATACTTTTAGTAAGATATGCTCATGGAGTATTCTCAAATACTCTGGCACAAGTAGTTGTGTATCACTTTGGTTGTATTTCACCCTATAAAACAAATCTCGGCTCCACAGAACTTTTTCCTGCAAGTGTGGATAGATATTGGAGTGGGAGGATTATCAAGCAGTTCATGTGTAATACAGACATGGAATAAGCTTATGTTTGATATTCACATATGTAGTTGTTGAATGTGAACTCATTTTGCTATGGTTAAAAAAAAAGGTACACAGATTATGGCAGAGAGCAAGGCCACAGTATGACTTTAAAACCTGAAGAGGCTGAGGTACCTCCTGAAGAAAAAGACAGACAGACAGATCTCCTCAATTTCTTGTAGAAAAAAAAAAAGCCCCATATTTTTGGATCCAAAGGTTTCTAGACTACTTTTCCACCAATTCTGGTATCAGTCACAGTAGCCTTCAAAAGCCGTGGAGACCATCCGTTGCTCCTGGTCCCCAGGGAGCAGCCAGCCCTTGCTGCAGCCTGACATAGTAAGGAAGCAGGTTTTCTGCAATATCTCCCTAAGAAGAGTCAACGCAAAAAAAAATTAAAAAATAAATTAAAAGTGAGGGGCCTTTTAAAGTTAGTAGAAAAGCAGCCCTTTGGCATGTCACTATCGCACTACATGTGTTATGACAGCACACCTTTGTTATAACACCCTTTAATTTGTTACAGCAGCAAATCTATGCTTGATATCAAGTGTTTGGTTAGCTAGAATGGGAACTGATGATACTTAAAATGGAAGGATAAAACTAATATATTTTATG
The DNA here is from genome assembly GCA_013400875.1 of Anhinga rufa. Lineage (NCBI taxonomy): Eukaryota > Metazoa > Chordata > Aves > Suliformes > Anhingidae > Anhinga > Anhinga rufa. The sequence continues at coordinate 12,271 of VZTV01121074.1, forward strand.
CTGCTGTCAAAAAAAAAAA
>VZTV01121079.1:0-16313 GCA_013400875.1 Anhinga rufa
GCCGTTGCTCCTGGCCCTGCCCAAGCATGGCCAGCTACTGTCACAGGAGCTGTGGGCTCCTGATGGGTATCTTGGCTCCCCTGGAAGTTTTCCCAGTTCAGGAAACCCCTCTGTGCATTGCACTAGAGAGCTCTTCTGAGGATTGTGCAGGCACTAGAGCTGCTTATGACCTGCAATTCATATTGTCTTCACCAAAAACAAATTTTTATCACAGGTCTTCAGAATAATATCGAAACAAATTAAACACATTTCTATAGATTGCTGGACTGCTGGAAGCAAACTTTTTTTATTCCCCCCAAAATTAACATCATTTAACACTATTCTGACATTGAGAGGTAGAATTTCATTCATATGTCAAAGAAATTCCCTTCAGTTTTAAAAAAACCTTTCACTTATTGCCATGTTGAACTTAAAATTCTCAAGGACATAAATAATAGCACCATTGGGTTTCCATTTCCTCTGAGGTAACAAAAGGAAAAGATTTACCCAGATTCTTAGTGAAGGATTAATCTTGTCAAACAAACATAAATTGACAGGGTGGATTAATCTCACCTAATAGATGCTCACAGCACAGAATCTGTATCTGAACTAGTCATGCTAAACTCTTGTATAATCAATGGACAGAACAGGCACTTAGAGGGTCTGATTTAGCAAACCTATTTTAGATACTTATATTTGAACAAATATCTATTTCTCTCTAGTGACTAAGAAAGGAGCTTAGAGTGACTAACTCCGACGTCAAGCAAACACACTTCTAATGAACTGCAGAATCTAATGGACTAGGACCAAATTAGGACTTGACTTCTTCCCACTGAAGAATAAAATTGGATTTTCATACTTTAGAATCAGAGAACATTAGTGTTAAAAAACACATTAACTTTTTCCCAGATGTCATTTTCACACTTCTTCCTAACAACTTTGAGCTACATCTAGATTAATCCTGACCTGTCATCATTTAAGCTGGCTTTACACATGATTGATGCAAATTTCAAAAATAACCTCAGGTCTTAGGCATTTTAGTTTTACAATAAATTTTTATCCAGGATTCAGCTACAGGTTAGAGGTGCAGCTCCAGACTATATACAAGTACATTTGCACGTATGCCTGAGCACAAGATCCAAATCAGTTGCCTAACAAGTTCAGAACAGATGCATCTACTGCCTTTTGAGATATCTGAGCATATCTGAGGCATTCAACTAGGTCTAGCAATTGTGTCACCATGCATAAATGACCCTGCCCTTGTGGAGCAGACCTGAAGTCAGCTGTGACATCTCACTTAGATTAGATGCCTGCTATCCAGCAACTAAATAGACCTCCTACACAATGCAGTCACTGGTGTCTGAAGAGCTATTTTGCTGAGCCAGATGCTGACAAACTGAACAGAGAAGTCAATAGGTGTATTTTGGCAGGTTTTATTGGTTTGTTTTTCCTGAAAGAATGAGGACTGGAAAATTCCTTGGTGCTTTATAATTGTTTTAACAAAATCACCTATTAATTATTTCTAGCAAAATAATTCACTAAACCCAACAAAAAATAATTTAAAAACCCAAGAAATGTTGTATACTTTGAGGCACTACTTTGGAAACTGGGACAACAGGTTAGCACAAAACAGTCCTGCAGAAGGAAGACAATTTGGGAAATGAGGAAAGCAAGCTGACTGACAGAAACACAACATGTAATGCTGAATTTCTGTTCTTTTTTTAAAGGACATATGTACCTTAAATTGATGTAAAAATATTACATAATGATTCTTTAATTTATTGCATATTGATCCTTAAGTGTTATGTCTTATACATAGATGCAGAAAATGTATGCTACATTTGCAAGTAATTTTTGCTTGAAAAAGAAAGGAGCGTTAGTTTGAGTTATTAAATGTCATTTAGTAAAAATATAATATTTTGCAATTACACAGACCTTTTCTGGACACAGTTTGTGCTTTATATGTATGGTTTACAGAAAAAGGAAAGCAGTTTCTTCTATTCTTTGGGCGACTTAAATTGAAGGTCATTACTTCGTGTGCTTCCTCTTTCTGGATATCAAAACTTTGAGTTATTTGTACTGTGATCTAGCAATTTAGCTCTAGATATCCAATTTGAAAAACTTTGGCGTAGAATTTCACCCTGCAATATGTCAGTGATGAATAGAAGAATAACTCCTCTCCCAGTAACAACGTGAAGTATGTTAAATACCACACATGCAATAGATATACAGACCTCTGAAGTCAGATGGCATATCATGTATACAAGTGCATACTTTCTCATGGGACTGCTTTTCCTTTTCATGAAAGCTGAATAATTTCCTAAACACTCTACTGCACATAGAAATGAGCAGGCTACATTATCCCCAGGCTATTGCCAAGTATAGAAAATCACCCCAACCCTTTTCTTTCATTTTAATGACCTTTGGGGGCCTGGTGCTGGTGAGGAAATGTATCTGTGACTAGTATTAGCACTGCTTTTTACATTTAGCACAAACTGTCCCTGAACTTTATTTGGGTGATGAGTGTTTCTTCACAAAAAGTCCACACAGAAAGGAAGAGTAATTGCAACAAAAGAAAAATACAGGATCTTAATGAAAAAAAAAAAAAATTATAAGGAAAGCTTTCTGCTAGTTTGGCTTCCCAGATATTCTTAGGAAGAGTAACTATCTGATTATTCTTTGATGTTAATGTATGAATTTTTAATATCAGTTTGGTCCAAATGATGAGATATGATACCTAACACAGCTGGGAAATGCAAGGACGTTTCTTACTAAAAAAATACCATTTGACTATCAGAAATAGTTGCCACATTTCATAAATATAGATTATGGTATCTACTGAGATTAGTGATAGATTATTATTGTTATCTTTTTAATGAGTACAGGAAAATACAGTCTCCATTAGAAGTCCATCTAGAATTTTGGGAGTAATGATGTCTGTGAGAATTTTACTTTTTCAGAAGAATATGTCCCTGATTCTCTCAGACCGATGCATCTGTAATGGATGTCTCTGAACCTATGCTGAGCTCCATTAAATCACTTCGCTGGATATGGGAGTACATCCATATGAATCACCCTGTTGATCAGGCCCTATGTTCTGGCAAAGATCATCAGAGTGATGCATAGACAGTCTTGAAGTCTCATTTAAACACTTAAAATAGACTGTAAGTGGGAGTTAAATGCTTTATAGGTTTCAGATGGCTTTTCACAGAAGGAATTACACCCTAAGTGAACATACAGGCTGTCTACATCTTTTATGCAGTATCAGGAATTCATAAGCTGCCTTTGTTTAGAGAATTTCTGGATCCTTTTTACACTGTAGACTTCTAGTAGGAATTGTTTTGTGTCTCTAATACTGGTAATCTATAAACATTATAACACGGATTATTTTTTTTTAGAACAGCAGTTACAAATTTATCGTTGTCAGAGAGTCAAAGGTTTAGGATTTTTTTTTCATTGTATCTAACACTTAGTCCAATACAAAGAATAAGACAAAGTTATTTGTGGATTTTTTTCCCCTGAAACGACAGAGAGGTGTATGATTTTAATATCACTTGTCTCTGATCTCTCTCTACCTTCACTTAGGCTAGTTATTTCATCAAAACCTCCCTTGTTATTTAATTCCAAAGAAAGATCACAGAATCACACAGAATCAGAGAGTCATTCAGGGTAGAAGGGACCTTTTGAGATCATCTATTTCAATCCCCTGTTCAAACAGGGACAGCTACAGAATGTTGCCCAGGTCCATGTCCAGTTGGGTTTTTAATATCTCCAAAGATGGAGACTCCACTACCTCTCTGGGCTACTTGTTCCAGTGTTTGAGCACCCTCACAGTAAAGAAGTGTTTTCTTGTGTTCAGATGGAATTTCATGTGTTTCTGTTTTTGCACATTGCTTCTTGTCCTGTCTGTGGGCGCCATTGAAAAGAGTCTGGCTCCCTTGTCTTCATTACATCCCAGAATGTGTTTATACACATTGATAACGTCTCCCCTGAGCCTTCTCTTCTCTTCTCCAGGCTGAACAGTCCCAGCTCTCTCAGCCTCTCATACTCCAGTTGCTCCAGTTCCTTAATCAGCTTTGTGGCCCTGGGCTAGATTTATTCCAGTAAGGCCATACCTCTCTTGTACTGGGGAGCCCAGAAGTTGACCCAGTACTCCAGATGCAGCCTCACCAATGCTGAACAGACCACATGATACAGGATTTACAATGCAAAGGCAGTAGAAAATCTTGAAAAACTTAGAAATACCTGGAGTACATCAGATCTGTTTGTCAATGCTTATTTCTTATGGCTGCATGTTAAATAGTTATAGTGATTGGATGTGGGTGTTGTAAGCTTTTACTTATCTAAGTACTTTTATTTTTTGAGAAATACTAATTTTGATAACTTTGATTCTGAAATCCTTGATCCTTTAATTCTACATACTTAGCATATATGCTATTAGAAGAGACAGACAAGGGTCTGAACTAACTTTTAACTGTTTGTGCCCTACTTTAAGTAGTAGTTATATCTGTGGCAGATTCATTCCATTTAATGACACAGTTCTCATTAGGAAATTACTCAGGTATTTTGATTCTGACAGAATATCAATCCACAAGCCAATATAGGTCCACAAGCCATTATAAAAGAAACCATTATAACATTACTTTTATAGATAGTAAAGTTTCTGAAATACAGATAAAATGTAAGAAGTTGGTTTTTGTACCTATGATTTCTATTTCTTACAACTTGTACAACTTTTTTTCCTGGTTGAATTTGTTAGGGTTTGTTTGTTTGTTTGTTTTTTCAACAGCCATTGTACATCACAAGATTTTACAAAGAGTCACTTTTGTTTTTAACTGTTTAGATAAGATTAACTTTATTAATGAAAACTTATATGCAAGGATTCTAAGACTTTATTTGTCAAGATACCTTTGACAAAATTAGAAAAATAGAAGACATCATTGCATTCTGATGGCCCAGAATCTTCATGATTAACAGCTTATTTCATCAGGAGATGCATTAATTTATGTAAACTACAAATAAATATTTCAGTTTCAGCTTTATTCAAGATCATATCAATAAATAAATGTGGGATTCATGGCTTGGATTAATGTATCTACACTTATCTCTTAATGTATTTACCAAGTCACCTCTACTGTGAATGTAATCAGCAACTATTTTGAAGGGACCCACACAAACTCAGGTGCCACAAATTTTCCAGTGGTAGAAGAAACCTTAGCCCATGCTTTCAAAACCATTATTAAAAATGTACTTTCACGGCAAAGGCCAAAGTGGTGATAGGCAGATAAGTAGCAAACATGAAGTCCATTTTTGATAGGAAGGAAGAGAGAAAGGGTTCTTTTCTTAAAGTGAATAGAAGTACATAGTTTCTTAACTGTTTGCAATATTAGCTCTGAAAAACCATTAATGGACTATTTGATGGGAATACTAGTAGTCTCAAATGAACACAAGTATAGGAGTATGAAAGGTGACTTCTTTCATTTTCAGTTAATAATGTTTCCAGCTACAGATAAATCTTTTATTCACCACTGGTAAGACTATGATTGGAAATATGTGTGTTGCCTTGTCTGGCATACTTCTAGCATAAAGTGACTCAACAGGATAGAGTCCATAGGAGCAAATCAAAAATGATTAGCAGTCCCTAGAATTTAGCGGAGAAGAAAAGATAACTGTCACATTTATTCTTGCACTGTCCTTTTTTTTTTTTCTTTTTTTTTTTTAATAGTAATTTTCAAACATAAAAAGTAATAGTGAAGGTATTCTCTATGTGAATGACAGAGTACAATGACATCCACTACTATGGAAGATTTCACTTAGATGTTAAATACAACTTTCTAATGATAAGAACACTCAAGCGCTAGTATGAAATGTGTAGGTAGGCTGCAAAATCTCCTTTGCTGATTATTTTTAAAGGAGCACACCTGATATCAGTAGTGCTTAGGGTATGTTAGATCCTACAGTTGATATACCAGAAAGAAGGACTGGGTGAATTTTCAAGGTTTTGTTCTCTTTTCTTACATGTTGTTTGCTAATATAGTGGCAATTATGCAATGTTTTGTATTAGTTAAAGTATTATCTGTTAATTATAGAATCATAACATCATAGAATCAGAGACTCATAAAAAGGTTTGTGTTGGAAAGAACCTCTCAGATCATCCAGTTCCAACACCCCTACCATGGGCAGGGACATCTTTCACTAGATCAGGCTGCTGTACTGACCCCAGCCAGACTACTGTGCTGACCAGCCCCATTTTACATGACTTTTTATACCCCTTTCTGCCTATTCCCCACTTCATTCCTCCCTGATCACCTTTCACTAAACACTGGGTGCCCTTAGCTACTTCAAGCTGAGACCCCTGCTCACTCCACTTGCTGGCACCACAGGCTAGAGACACCTATATTCCTGGTCAGCTGGCATCAGCTCCACTAACTGCTCACTCCAGCAGCTGGCACAGAGTCCTTGCAGCACTGACACACACAGGATAGAGAGTAAGATTATACAGAGAGTTAAGAATAGATACAAGAAAACAGGACAGGCTGCAGTGATGAGGAAGAGGGTGCAGCCAGACAAGTGTACTGACCATTCACATTTTACATGAGGCTGGCCCCTTTTATACCCTTTTCTGTCTTTCTGCCTCTTGCTGCCTGCAGTCTCCCTTGTCGTGCACATTGTCTTATCAGTTGGCACAGCCCCACTGACTCCCTCTCAATACCCTGGACCCTCCTGATTAGTTACAAAGTTGACCTGTAGTTTCTTGATAGCCTATTGATTATTGTGATTGATGAGGTTAGCTTCTTGTGTTTGTCTCCATCATGTTTGTCTGTCAGGTTTTTGTCTGTGTTTTGTTTATGGCTTCCCCCTTTTCCATAGTATCGCATTTGACAAGGTTAATCTTCAGTTAATCAGTTAATCTTACTGAAATAATCATTCTCCCATTCCACTTACAATTTAATTAGTGTGACTGAGCAGGTTTGGTTCTTGTTAGTGCCTGTTACTGCCTCTCTTATTCCTGGTCAGTCAGGTTTGTGTCCCTACATGTTCTTGATTATGGCTTCCTCCTTTTCTCATTATCCCCTTTTTGCATTTAAACTACCCTTGACCGCATATCCTTAAAGGAATGTATGTTCTCTCCTTTCACATACCCTTCCCTGTGATAACAGTAACTGGACTACTATTACTAACTTTATTATGTGTCAGTTACACTTCATTTAAATTCACAAAAATTTCTTTACTTCATGTATGAGGTGTGTTCCACTTCTTGTCCAAAACAGGATTTTGAGAGTAAAAGTATTAGCATGCAAGGGACAATGGTGCATAGCAATTATGTCTCTCTTCCTTTCTCTGTCCTTTACTACTAAGGTTAATTATATTTATTTTACATCTAAATAGATGCTAGAAATATTTTGGGTTTTTTCTTGCCTTACAGAAGGTTTTTTCAGATATAATCTCTAACTTAATGTATATTTTATAATCTCTAACTTAATCTATAACTTAATGTAACTATAAAACTGTTAATTACATGAAATGTAAATGATACAGAAAAATCTAATCTACCAAAACTATGAATTAAAGTCCCTCTGGAAAGGGATATTTTTCTCTTTTGAGCAACATTCTGATTCACAGCTTTTAAAAGAAATGCCAAGCAAGCTTTCATGCTTAGGGAATGGAAAGACAAGCAATGAAGTTTAGAGCCTTGCTGTTTTTTGAATTACATTTTTAAATCTTTGGTAAGAGTGTTTCAAATATAACTTCATTTTTAACCAGATATTCTACACTGACTTTCATTCTAATCATCCTATATCTGATGTTTTTAGAAGGAAGAAGAGAAGAATTATTGGAGGAGATTAAGATAGAACTTTTTCCATAAAGGGTAAAGCTCCTTTTTGTTACATTTTTCTGCTCTCTTGACAAGACCTAGCGTCGTGGTTGTGGTGTCACAATCTTGCTTAATGAAGAGTTCAGTAACTGAATATAGTGAACAGTGGATGACAGGACAATGCAATCAAGGAGGTAACTCATATCATCATGAAGTGATACGGTTGGTGGCCTTTCTGACATCTGGTTATAAACCCACCCAGTCACAGAGTCCATATTATCACACCACCATCCAACACACGCAGAAGCCAAGGACTCAAGGCATCGGTGCTGAGTCCTGCCCAGAGCCTGACTCAGACCCTGGTGGGAGTGAGTGGCACATGTCTCCAGGATGGGCTGGGCTGACTCACTGGTGTGGTCACTGGGGCAGGACTCAGTTACCTGTGTAACAGTTACCTGTGCCTGTGTGTTTGTGTATCAGTGTCTGTGTGAGTGAAACACTTTTCCTCACCCAGCCTGTCCCTTGTTCAGTCCACTTCATAAATTGACCTTGGCAGCGCTCTTTTCCCTAAGTGATAGGCATGCAATAAATTAAAATAATTTGGCTTTCTAGGTCTTGACACCTTTGAAGTGATTAAGTGAATTTAAATTAATCTTAATTATAATGATACCTTAATTACAGATTAAAAAAATAGTTGTCCAACTTGAGACAAGATTTAAAAACAGAGACAGCAGCATGAATAAAAGTGGCCAGGTAGAGAAAACCTTTCATAAATAAAAATAGATGGTCCACACATCCAATGTTTTGTGGAGAAATTACCAATTTTGTTACTACAAAGAGAAAACCATAGTAGAAATAAGTAAACTGTGTGTAAAAAGGTAAACGAATAGCATTATTAAATTCAATAGCTGATTCTAAACTAAGGGACAGTCTGTAGGATAGCCTTTTTTTTTTCTGGCTTTCTATACACTAGTAAATTAAACAATTCCCTACACTATTCTCTGGTACTGACACTAACCGTATGAATCAGCACATAATACTGTTAAAATTTCTTGCCCTCCCAAATAATGCAACCTCTACAAATGGTATACCAGAAATGGTTACTGACTTGTGCTTATTCCTGAAATGTGTCCGAGAGTTGTTTGGGAAAGCGCTAGTCAGTTTGGGATGAAAGCACACCAGCAACTGTTCCAGCAAATAATCAGGGTAGGTAATTTAGTCCAAGTGCTGGAGGACTGGCACTGTTTGTTTCATTAGTAGCTACATCAAGATCAAGGGACCCAGTGGGGCATGCCAAGACTGCCTTCCAGACCATGCTTGGGTGTCCTTTCCATGAGACAGAATGAGCCTGATTGCCTCTGCCTTATCTCTAGCAGAATTAGAATGACCAAGCGTCTATTGTAAATAAAGGCAGGAGTTCATTATCATGCCTTAAAAATTTATTTATATATATTAATAAAGCTATATTAATAAAAGTAGACTTTTAATGTAATTTCTGTATTTTCAAAAAATAAAACTTCCAGTGTTTTCAGAATTTTTAAAGTTTATATCCAGATTTTACAGAAAATAAAATAATTTATTCTGCTATTGTTCTTTTCAGCCTAAGGGCTGTCACACAGTTGTTCTGAGTATAGGTTTTTTTAATGCCTTGCTCATTGCTTGTAATGAATGTGATATGTTGATTAAAGACAGCTGCAGTATTTATTTGTGGGTGGACTGGAAACTTTGGAAATAATTCTGAAAAATTCTGGAAAGCTACTGATTTTTTAAGGAAATTTAGATAGAATATAGAAATGCTCGGTATATTAAATAGAGTACTTAAATCCCACATATTATGTTCTTTTAACAGAAATGAGTGTTACATAAGTTTCTGAACAAATAATTTTATTCTAGGAATTTTTATTGAAGTTCACATAGTGCATTTAGAATAACTATACTCCAGCACCCCAAAATGCTACACTGAATTGCAAGTGGTCTTATTTTAAGCAGGGCACTATTTATTTATTTTTTTAATTTTATTTTAAGCTTTTCCAAGAACTGTCAAGATGACAAGCTGGTTTTACTGAACTTTTTGGAGGCAGAACAGTTGAACCAAAAATAATAATTTGAGTAAATTTTAGTGTGCCAAGAATATCTATTGGTTTTGCTGGAATTTTTTTTTTACCAACAACCACTACTTCTTTAAATTAAAAAAAAAAATAAAATTGATGTTTATCAAACAGGCTTTACCGAATAAGTGGTTAAATTGCTTCAGATCTCAAATCAATAAACTTACTAATTATATGCCTTAACCTTAAACACATTATTTACCTCCAGTGAACCAATTTATGTACTGGAAGTGTAATTTATGTTCAAGTTATTCTTTTTTTTTTTTTCCTTGGCTTCAAACAAAGGAAGAAAATAATCCCAACAAAGATATTTTTGTCATCATTCAGTTGTTATTTGCATCAGATTTCAGAAGGCAGTTATCTTTTGCATTCTCATTCTCTTTTCTTGTATAACTGAAATATATATGATAATTTGAAAGTTTCCTTTAAACTCCAAACAATTCAGATGTCATTCTTTTACTTGCTTTCATTAAGATGAAGAGGGGAAATTAAATAAAATGAAATCTTCAGGTAGCTGTATGAATGAGACAATGAGCCTATTAGCTGTTTTCTTAGACTTCCCACCACCCTCATTATTATAGCTTTGGGCACATTGTATTAGGGAAGGGTACCATTTTAAAAGTATGTGTTGTTTTCTACTAAAAACAAGAGAAAAAAAAAAAGCCAACATCACACTATGCATTGAGAGCATATACTTTAATTTGGAATGTTGCCATAGCACATAAGAGTATATTGTGGAAATAGTGTTGTAAAAGAATACAGAAGATATTTTTTCATTACAGTTGGGGAAATTTCTTAAGAATGTTATACTTAGATTAATGGAATTTTTCTGCTTGTGGCTTAGGCAATATGCAGTTCAGTTACTTTCCATTGTCTGGTCTGAAACATCAAAAAAATCATCTTACTCTTCTGTATCAACAAATAATTTAATTCATTTTAAAGTTATCTTATTCTGTTATTTAGAAGCTCATGGCAAGCAGATTTTTAAATTACAGCACCTCCAAATATGAAAAACTGATTTTATATTTTTTATGACATTTTAGACTACCTTTACTGTTGAAGACAAATGAGAAAAAGGAAAAAGAATTAATCCATGCAAACAAACTGAAGACCTTGTGGCCCATACAGTAGATAATAGCTTTTCCATCCTCTCCTTCATTCTTAAGTGTGAATAGATTATCTAAATTACTATGCAGATATATGGAAACTGCTTCTTATTAATATAATTAGACATCTTTGTGTGGAGAGTGATGACAGCATAGTATACAATCAGAATTTGCAGAATGTATCTGTTAATGCTATATCTAAGCTTCTTTTCAAAGGAACTGGTGTTTAAAATTTGAATCTGAACTTCTAGTTCTTGGAGGAATGGAAATGCAGTGAATCTGTATTGTAAAGCAATATCAAAGAAATGCTGATTAAGAAGGCAGATAGTTTGCAGAACTGCACAATATAGATCGGGAAAACTAAATCCAAACCCATAAAATCTTTACTTCTGCAAGATCAAAGATCATAACTATTTAGTTTTCTATGCCTCTATTTAATTCTTAATCTAGCTCTTTACTCGACATTCTGTTCAGCCTTGATTTAAGAAGAAAAAAATAAAATCCATTTTCTTCTATTGTTCATTCTTGCATTTCCAAGAAAATTTGATTCTGAGGTCTGATATTTTTTATTTAAATAGACTCAGAGATAAGTACCATTTCCACTGTAATATGTGTAAGGTTATTATTTGCTTTGAATTCCTGTAAGAGAGTAGAGGTGACTATGGTCTGTTTCATCATCTGTCCTTAACTTTCTTATTTGTCAAACCTATTCTTTGTTGAACTTTTGTTTACCCATACAGGCAGAAAAACAGATAGTAGCTTATTGTCTTTCCAAGCTACTGTAAGTACTATTGTTTAAAGCTTTTATATAACTGAAGGTTAATTTCTGTGTAATACATTGAAAAAATAAATTGGTATAAAATAATATTTTTTTCTCATTTGTTTTAACTTTGGACTTCTTAAATTCTTATTGTTTCTCTGATATGAGAACAATTCAAACTCTGAAACATTTTTTTCATTGAATTAAAATATTCCTCAGTTATTAAATTGGGTAATAAAATTTGTAAGAATTACTTCCAAATTAGCTAATACCTACCTACTTATTTAGGAGGGAGAGTTCCTTGCTTACTAATGAAATCTCTACTTAAAATATAATTTGGCTAATTATCTTCAGAGAAAAATCACAAATTATTCTTAGTTCAGGAAGTTAAAATAGAATTTTATGTTGCCAGTGAAAAAGCCTGATACACTCAAAGACACTCCTGATCACTAGAACTGCATTCACAATTCCATGCTTCACTAAAGTCTCATGAGAGGTGCACAGAGAAGAGAAAAACACTGTATGTTATTGCCTGTATAGTTGCTTTTAACAGACTGTGAACAAATACCGGAGTCTTTGTGGATAATTATCCGAAAGCATCTGTTAAATAGTCAGTATTAGTCTACTTGGCAAATAATGTGAGGACATCTTAGAAAAGGAAGGTAATGAAATAGAAAACATAATGCTGTTACCATAGAGATCTATGAAGCATACAGTCCTTGGAAATTGCTTTAAGTTCTTACCACAGCAAAACAAATATAGAATAGATACAAAGAAAACCAAGGGCGATCAGAGGTACAGAATGACTTTCATAAGTAGTAAATAGTCTAGGATCCATCAGCTTGGAAAATAGTAGCTAGCAGAGGATATACTAGTGGTCTAAATTAATGGATGGATAGAAAAGGCAAATAGGGAATAATTATTTACTATTTCTCACTATGTTAAAAAAAACCACAACAACACAAAAGCATTCCTACTAAATAGTAAAATAGCATGTTTTAAACCAACTTTTTTATATATAACATGATTAATTTATGAAATGCATTGGCAAGTAACTGTAAAAGTATGAGTGAGTTAAAGTATGCCAATTCAGAATCTATAGCTTTAGGCTATTAAACACAGTCGTCCAGTAGGTTTTAATGACTAGAAGCTTGGAGGGTATCCCAAAGGGAAACTTACTTTTTTTCTTACATTTTTGTTGTAAGACTCTCTAGATGACTGTTGAGAACAGCACGCTTGTCTGCACAAATCATTTGTTATGCCCTAATATGATCGTTCTTGTGTTTTTAACTCCTGTGTAACCCTATACTTAAGCCTGTTATGTACAAGGCATATGCTATTCTACTCCAATTAGATTTACTGTATGAAGTACAGTACCAATAAAATCTCCTTTTAATGATCTCTCTGTAATCATCTACTCAGAAACTGTAATATATATGAAACCTCAGTATACATTTGTGGTAATATTTAACTAATGTGCATAGCTGACTTCAACCGTCAGTACTTATCAAATATTTGGGGCCTTGCTGGGGTACTTTTGTTAGGAGAAGAAAACAAATACATGAGTCAAGTATTTGACTGTTCAGTAATGTTAATTGTGATATTAGCAACAATACTGTTTTTCTGATTACAGTGTAAGCAAACACAACCAATTTCCTTGTAAATTTTTTCCAGGCTTACCTTTCCCAGCAAGTGTTTTAAAAAAATATAGTTCTCATCTTCCTCCTGCCCCCACCCAGGGTGTGCTACAAGTGCTTCCCTACTGACTGCCTGAGGTTTTTTTATTTTCAGGATTTATAGCTGCAATCAAAATGATATATCAACACATTTGGATTTAATGAACTGTTCTTTCCAAACTGTAGTATCTGCTCTACCAAAATCTTCCTGAGTTAGCACTTGCTTTGGTTGTCTGCATATTTAGTGTTTTGGAAAGTGTCTTCTGTGATTACATGTACATGGAGAATCTTCTCCAGGGCACTTACTAGCCTCAAACTAAAAGATGCACCATGGCTTGTGTTTAGATTGGTTTTGGCTAGCCTTCTCAAAAGCTGCTACACTACATATCACTTGCCTCTTGGATTCCTTTGAGTCTTATGCAATACCTTTGGAATCATAAGACAACATTATTTTGTCAGTGTAGTTATTTTCTTTTTAGTTCAGAGTATATGACATTATGGGAACTGTTGGAACAGAATATATCTCTACTTTTTTAGGTAATCAAAGTTTGTGGGGATGGGAGTGTTTACAAGATTGAAAAATTCAGTTTTAACTTTTGAAGCCAAACTTTACTGCATTCATTCATTAGCAACACGTTGTGCTAAGGGTCAATTTATACACTGTGGTAATCATAACTGTGCTATATACACAGTTCTTCAGCAATCTTTTCTTAGGTTAGCTGTGAGTACATGATGCCATGGAGCTCATGTTGTATTATTAGAGCTGATGGCTGCAGTCTTTGGTGGTTCCTCCTCAAGGTGGAGGTAACCAGGTCTGAGAGCTCATCAATGACAGAAGTTGAGACTGAAGTAGGCTGGTGGCTAGTCTTCTTTCTGTTCCGATTATCCCTGTCTGTGCCTGATAGTATTGCCTCCAACCCCCAAATAGGGTTTTATTTGCTCCCTATACCACTAATCTTGTCCTATGTCTGTCAAGACCACTAACTGTTCAGCACACACTCAGAGTAGAAATAAGGAAAGAAATGATTTAACACTTGCCTTGAAAGAAGCTGTTGATTTTGGAGTAACATAATTAGTGTTTGCTGCATAAGTACAAATATTATTTTAGCATTGTTCTGAAATCTAAATTTTTTATGCCATTTAGGTTTTATTTCTGTGTAATAAAAAATTACTATTGTATAGTGTTAAACCTAGCACTGGCACCAAACTCAGTGAACTTTAATTTGCTGTTCTCCTAATGTTATTTTTTAAAAACATCTCATTGCTCTGAGAAAAAGCCATCTGAAAATTAAGGTACTGGTATAAATAAATTAAACTGTAATCAGAGGTAGCCATGGATATTCTGTGTTTATTATTTCAGTGACAAGCACTGACAATCATCTATCATTTTTGTCTCTGTGGTGTATGTAATAGAAGTGGGAGAAATGCAAAGACAGATCATGTTAAGATTAGGGACACATGCATTTAGTATTATTTGTGAGATAAACAGCTATTTGTTGAGAGTACATGCTGATATATTTTTGAAGTGTTCTTCTAAGGTGGCTTAAATTAATACTGACTGATCTCATACATATGGAAAAGTATGTCAGATTCCAGTATAAACTCATGCAAGCTAAAAATCTAACATGCAATTTGACTTGTTCAATGTAGATTAACTTCTAAGAATGAATTGTCTGCTTACCAAGTATTATGTCTCCCAGAAATACTGTCAAATTGATAGTCAAGAAAAAAATCTGTGTCTGTTACTTCATGTGATATTTGACTAAGCTAATACATAGCTTAGTTTAGGAGCTAAGAAAATACATTGCACTATATTTATCTACCCCTTACATGAAATGAAATTGATAAACCTATTAAAAGTAGGCAAATCAAAAATTCTGCAAAGGGGAGAAGAGAAGAAGAAAGAAAATTACCTCACTGTACAATTTCTATATAGTTTCTCTGCTGAATAGTAAGTTTTGTGGGTCATTTTGGTTTAGGGTGTTTTGGGTTTTGGTTTTGGTTTTTTTTCAAATCAAGGTACTCATATTGAAGTTTTAAACGAATCTTTTAGTGCTCAAGTAGCATTTTTTTCCAGTGGAAGACCTTCAGAGTCTTCTTCATTAATTTAAAAAGGATTGTAATTTCTTGAAAATGTAGTAAATTTTATTTCAATTCCTAAGCATGTTCAAATGACTCATGCATACACTTAACTGTGTGGTATATTATATAGCATTATAAGATAGATCAGCGAAGTTTTATAAATTTACACACTGGTTTGTAGTAATCTGTATGGATTTCAATTGAAGCCTCAAGAAAGTTCCTTCTAAACTGGCTGAGGTGTTGTCGTGTGCAGCCTTAATGTATAATTAATGTAAAATCTTAAGGGATAAATATTTACTATAATTATTCTATTGTTTATTTTTATTTAGCCACTAAACTATCATAGTTTTCACTCAAATACCTATCAAAAACTGGTTTTCAATACATCAAAACATCAAACTCTCATAGGATCCACAGAAACATCTACTAGAAGATGTTTTTAATTATTTTTTTTTTAATCAAATACTTATCATGAGATTTACTGTTCCACCTCTGTGGCTAACTGTGAATTCTAGCACAAACCTGCATATGAGCTTCTTACATTAGGTTTCCATTTACAGGCAACTGAAGTACCCCCCCAGGGAGATTACATTTATCATGTAAAGCATTTAGATATACATATGTACTAGTAAAATAAACAGGAAATATTTCCATGTATGGGGACTCAGTAATCTCTACTGTTAAATGATTAGGATGTTTCCTGACATGTTTCTCTTTGGCCAGTTAGAATTCCTCCAAACAGTTCCTGGAGAGTTTTTGTCTGGGTTTCAGCTGGGAAAGAGTTAA
>VZTV01121085.1:2183-27533 GCA_013400875.1 Anhinga rufa
CTGAAAGTAAGACTCTGTCAGAGTGGAAGTGATTTTCTCATCATACAAAAGCTTTTAAGGTTTAAAAAAGTAAATTCCTGAGCAGAATGGAAGTCAGAATAAACTGAGAAATTGAAATGAATTCTTGCTCAGGTAAGTCCCTGATGATTTTCATTTTTTTTATCACTTTTGAATAAACTATCCAGAGATGCATTTCAATGTGAAAAAAAGGATGGACTGCAAAGCGCAGCAGAACAGTAATTGAGGAATGGAGGGAGGGTGTGGAGAAACCTCTGAGGAATGATGGGAGAGAGAGGCAAAATTCAGGAGGGAAGGCATTCACAGAGAGGAGAGGCAGGCTGGATTTCAAGCCAGCCATGATCAGTTGTTCAGAGGTAACAGGCAGGATCTGACACTGCTCATTGCATCTCAGAGCACTTGTGCTTGGAGAAGGAGGGAAACGTTGAGGAGCAAAGTTCAGACTTGACAGCTTGGCAGGTACATGTACAATGTCAGAATTTCACAGTGGACATGCGTTTGTAGTTTGACAGCCTGTAGTGCTTTGATTATCAAGGTGAATTACATGCAGGGAGCATGCTGCTTTTTTCATTCCTGACCTCTACAGCTCTCGGCCCCCACAGACTGAACTGGTGAGCAGGGTCCCATTACTGGTAGATGACAATGCGTCCATCCCCACCAATCTTCTTGCCAATTATAATATTCTCATATATCAGTGTGTGGTGAGAAACATCTATGAAGAGAGTGAAATGGGCAATCTGACACTAAAAATAAATGGCTGCTTTCTTTTTGGTTACATACTGCAAATAATATTTTTTAAAATAACTAAAACCGTACATGGCCCATGAAACCTCAGCAAATGAAAAGCATTTGATGACGTATTGAGTGACTAGGTTCTTTAGGCACCATAACAGGATAATTAAAAAAATTCTACTGACATTAAATATATTCCTCCTCATACTTTAATAATTCCTAATGCCAGTCTTAGATTTATTTTTATTTCTATAAGAAGAAACAGGAATTATCTATTATGCCATTTTGTTTAATGTACTGACTTTCAAATATTCATGCTATAGTTATTTGGTGAAACTAGGGAGACTTCCAGATCAAACAGTTACTGCTTAAGTTATAATTCCAGGATCTACAATATATTGCTACAAGCTAATGTTTGTTAGTTTTAGTTAAATACAGCAGCATTTGTTTGTACGTAAGCTGTAATTTAGCATTAAGTTGTGTGATTTGACTATGCTGCTGGAGGCTCTTTCTAATTAGAGACCTTCTCATACACTTTTGGGGCTCTTCAAAAAATCTGCCAACAGGAACAAAAGAAGAAGTTTGGAGTCGGTGGCTTTAAAGTGTTGGGTTTTGTTACCACCCATCCCATAGAGCCACTGCCCAGGCTGGGTCAACACTCACGCTAAGGTCACACAATTTATGCTAACCCACTCAGGACCAAAGGAAGTTCTTTGAGATGTCGAGGAAGGAACAGGCTGAGAATTCGGCTCGGTCAGGGACCCTTTCAAATTCCATTATGGAGAAGTTTCAGCTGTGATGTGCTCAGGTACCTTCCTGTTTGTTGTGCTCCAGATTGTTTTTCTGGTGGCGTTAGAGTTGTGTGTGTTTTCATGGGCTTACTGCCCAATCCCAAACTTTTCTACACAGGCCCTGGGCCTCCCAGATAATTCACTGTGTAGGCTCTGCAATACGCTTCCAGTTTGTCAACTGCTTCCAGACGAGTCAGGAGTACTGAGCACACGCTGCCCAGGTAGCCTGCAGATGTGCAGCAAGTGCAACACATCCCTGAGATGCGTTTTGCCCAGCCAGGGGGCTGCTGGATTCATTGTGAACGACAGAGGTTTCTGTACAGACGTCTCAGAAATAAGCTGAGACGGTTTCATGATCAATCACTCTTTAACTTACGGAGTACCATTAATTGTATCTTTCAGCCTGAGAGTATGGAGCTGAAACAAGGCAAAACTAGCCTTTGCAGGTAACGATACCCGTGGCCTGTAGATACACATGGGGGAGGACAGGACCCCACTGCCCCAGGAGGTTTCACAGGGATCATTGATAAGAGCAGCTCTGTGTTCAAATGAAGAGTAAGATGGGTCAGGCGAGCTGCTGTGTACATCTGAGAGCCAGGGAGGAGGAGGAAGAAAAATGTCAGCGTTCAACCTTTGTCTGACCACTGAGCCAACCAGACTTATGGTCCTCTCAGTGGAAGGATCTCAGAGATTACTGTTAATAAATGGTCCATAAACAGTGAGCGTTGGAAGACTTTTCCTGCTAGTTCTTGAGTCATAAATGCCGAGTTCCACATTATACATTAAACAAGGCTGAGACTTAAAAGCCACTAACTACGCTTTAAGCATTAACATAAGAAAGAGTTGTAAGACTCATGTTAATCACAAAGGTCTCTGGCTATCACTGGAAGAGAATTATTCTGATTTGTGTCTTGAAATAGAGACTTTAAAACCTAATTCAGGGTTCACTGCAGAAACAGATGGTTTTTATTTATCCTTTTATTACTATTGATAGGTATTAAAGAAATGTGAGATAGTCTGCTACATTTTACTTAGGACTTTTTAACAGCATTTGTATTGAAAAGGCATAATGATTTCATTTCTTAGAGAATCTTGGATTCTCATATAGTTCAACAAAGCCTTTAGTTACCAGATTACATATTAAATTTGACAATGGTTAGAAACTTCTTTTGAGTGACACGATTAATTTTCAGTCATCTAACTGGCTTTATGTAACTTATCATATTTAGCAGACCAGACATTTGTTAAAATGTTTTATCAAACCGAACTAATACAGGAAGTTGAAAGGAAAAAAAAAGTTGCATTTATTTATTCTGCAAAGCAAAAACTATTTCAGAAGTCTTTCAGTCAGTCCCCCAGCGTGCAGTATTAACCGGGCACTTGGTGTTTTCAAGTATAGCAAAGTTTTAATTTCCATAGTAGCTTGTTTATTTTGAAATCTTTGGCAAGCTTCGTGCGTTTTATACAAGGAAACAGTCTTCTCATAACATCATCCTCTCTCAGGCCTACAAAGCCTACTATTTTTACTTCACAAACATGTTCGAGTGGGTGGGCATTACATTTCCTTTGGGATTCTCAATCTCATTATTTTTATCAATAAAAAGCCTCTGCTGGACAAAGGAATAAATCACATATAAATGAAATATGAGAGATTACATGAGGAGCTCAGCTTTGCTTAGTCTAATCCAATATCTTTGGCCAAACATCTCAATGTCAAAGGCTTTATAAGTATTCTACAGGATCAGTCTGGCAAAGAGAAATCAATAACCAGGTAATGGATTTGATTAAAATTTTTCTCCTTCCACCCAATCCCACAAGCCAAATGTTTCTACCCATACTAATCTCTTCTGGCACGTGTAACTGTTGGTTACTCTTTGTGGGTTTGGGGGTTTTATATATATATAAAATACATTTTATATCATTTCAGAGGACTGTGTTAACTCTTGGTGAGTATCTATTTTAAGAAAAAGCAATGTTTGTATCTCATTTTTCTTTAGAGAGATCAGGTCTTCAATGTGCTTTTGGAAAATATGGGATGATAATAACTGTAACTTTGCTACATTTTTAGATCCTGTTTTGTTGGGCAGAAGTTGCCTTTTTTCTGCTGCTACTGCCATGCTGAGCAGCGTTTCCTTGCACAGGCCAGGGTACCCAGCAGATGTCCAAACTTCTGGAGATTTTCATTGTTGCCAAATCATCATACAGGTGCCTCCTGTATCCCAGCCCTTCTGATCTTCCGTCTTTGAGGCGGTTGTATCAGCAGACCACAGGCCATCTGGAACGTTTGACTTTAGAAACATTAATCTTTAGACCGTTAGTGTTCTGCAAGAGTCTCACCTCTCCTTTAAAGAAGTAGTTTTCCACATCAATCGGAAGACAAAAAAAAGTTGTTATTGCATGCATTTTGAAGTTGAGTCACAGCTGCTTTAATTGTAGATATTTGTTTGGACTTTGCATCATTTTTTCTATTTTTAAATATATCCTTCAGTTACCAGAACTGTCCTTGAAAGCTGTTCTAAACTAGAAATACTTTGCAGGACAAAATGTAACTTCTTTCTTTTATATCAGGAACGTTAAGAGTCTATCCTTATATTGATTTTAAAAAGCAAACAGGCTGCAGTTCCATGGTGGGGTTACTGAATAGGCTTCACTTTTCATCCAGAATGACCATGCTTTAATGAAAAACTACCTTTGGCCTCTATTTCTTTGTTGGTGGAAATATTGACCACTCAAAGTTGGAGTGATTCACTATTAATATCTCCATTACAGTAATTCAGCAACCAGCAGGAGAGAGAAATGCGGATGACAGTTGAAGAGAGGAAAGGGAGGAAGCTGGCTGACAGAAGAAGCAATCCTCCTATTGAGCAATTCAAATGTATATTTGAAATAATTACAGGAAGAAAATATATTGTAATAAAATGCTGTCCTTTGATGAAACAGCTCTGTAGTTAGTTTCACAGGTGTCTTTACACACTTATTGAATTTCAAAACTAGTGATTCAAAAACTATTGAAGTTTTTGTGTAAAACTAATAAATAGTAAGAAACCTTCCAATATTTCAGATAAACCATGATATATTATTTTGAAGACCAAAGATTTTATATCACAGCCATTTTGTTGATTGTCTTGTTAGGTATTTTCTGCTGGTTAGCGTGCATGGCTCAGATTTTTAAAAAGCTCTTCACAGAATCACAGAATCACAGAACAGTGGGGGCTGGCAGGGCCCTCCGGAGCTCCCCCCGTCCAGCCCCTGCGTGAGCAGCACCCCCAGAGCAGGGGCACAGGACCGCGTCCAGGCGGGGTGGGAATGGCTCCAGGGAAGGAGACTCCACAGCCTCTCTGGGCAGCCTGGGCCGCTGCTCTGGCACCCGCACAGCAAAGGGGTTTTGCCTCAGATTTCAGTGGAACTTCCCAGGTTCCAACTTGTGCTTTTGTGTAGTGGGAGCTGGTTAAAAGATGTCTGGAGTCTGTGGTATTTTAAGTGCTTTGCTGTAGCCTTTAAGGCATTATTTTAACTGAAACGAAGTAAGGTCTCTTGCGTTTTAGAAATTTGTGATAGGGTGCTGATGCCAACAGTTTTTTCTCTTTTTTGTTTCTTGTGTGTTGCTAAGGAGTTGTAGTTGTAAACATTGTGAGAAGCCTAGTTGGTTTCTTCATGTTTGTATGCTTTCTGCCTCCTGTATGTTAATTTTCTTTTGTGTGGATACATAGTGAGAAACTTCATTTCTCTTCGTCTTGGTGGAGGGAGAACGGACTGTGGCTTCTGCAATGTAAATCCCATTTCACAGGGCATTTATATGAGCATACGTCTGCTTCCAAGCAAGCTACCAAAGCACACGTTTCTCCTGAGTTTCCCCAGAGTTACGAGTATCCGAGCAGCAGTTTGTTTTCAGTGAAAGCAAAGACTATGCTAGGAAAGACAGTTCAGGTGTAGGTAAGAGGGCAAAGAAAAGAGTTTGAGGCAGTCTGCCTCAAAGTGACGTTCCTCAGACTAACAAAACACCTGGAGAAATACCCAGAGAAACATGAGAGAGGCCAGCCGCTGACCAGCTCTCTGTGCTTGCTGGAGGACGCTCGGTCCCCGCCACCCCCGGAGGCAGATGTCACCCCAGGAGCCACACACCTCTCCAGCTCCCTCCGCTCGGAGCCGTTGCTGCTCTGGCAACCGCTCAGCTGCTGGTGCTGAGTGAAGCCCCCCAGCTGGTCTACTCCGAAGGGGGCGACGAGGGGCCAGAGGGAAGGACTCAGCCAGAAATGTCAGCAGCTTGAAAAACAGACATTCTCTCAATGGAAATTGGATCCTTGGCCCCAGTGTTTTGAAGAATCTTCCCTGAGAATGTGAGAAGGGATGCCCGAGGATTGGTATGTCAACACTCTAGGTTTGTTTCTGAAACAGGTTTGAAACAGATTCCATTTTGGTCAAATCAAACAATTTAATTCAAACTCAGAATTTCTGAGGGAGCTCTTACAGGGCTTCTGTGGTTCCCTTTGTCTAATCTTTACCTTGTTCATTTGCTATCCTTATTCTTTTTCTTTTTTTAATGAACTAATGCCATTTTACTGATTAATTTGTTGCCTCTCCATCACAAATATGAAAATCTCTTTAAAGCCTCTTTTTAAAAGACCTCAATCTTCATACCCACAGTATGAAGTATTTGACCTTGGATACTTTTGAACTCCTAATGGGAATAAAAAGATAGCTAGTCTTTGTCTAGTATCATTTAAATTATTATTTAACTCTCTTATCTTTATAGTATGTCACTTAAATTTTATGCTGGTCTATAAGGTAAATAGTTTTCAGATGTACTGAATGCTTTGCTTACATAGGAATAATCTCATTATTCTTAAATTATTGTCTTGTGTTCTACATTCTCTCTTTATCTGAATTTTAGGCCTGAAAACAGCCATATTTAATAATGGGAGCATTAAACCAGTCTAATCATATTGGTTGAAAAGGCAGTGTGATTATCGGTTTCACAAAACAGGTGTCAAGTTTAATCATTCTCTTTATGACAAAAGTTTATTCAGTTATTCAAATTCAGTAATATTTTGATGTGATTGTTTTGACTCTTAGAAATTAAGAGGAAACTTTCTGATCAGCTGTGTGGGTAATTAGATCTGGTGTTTACTTGAAGGAAAGAAAATAATTTCTATATGATAATCACTTTGATAGAGAAAGGGAGGAGGAATATGCAGCTGAAATCTCTTTATAGAGTACCAATAAAATGGTATACTTCTAAACCTATTAGTTCAGCTTCAGTGAAGCCATGAATACGTTCTGTGAAAGTTTTGCAGAAATTTGCCTGCTCTTCAAGGGGTTCTTGGGTTTCTTTTCCTACACGTTACTCATTTTCAGTTTCTGCTAGTGCTGATACAGCTACTGCCTGGGAGTCACCAGAAGCGACTCAGTTTTGCGGGTCTTCAATTCGTTTATTTAGGTTGTGAGACCGAGATGTTGGTCACCGTGGTGGCTTTGGATCTGGAGTAGTTTAGGTTTTCTTCTAGCTTCATCAACATCCCTATTTGAGGACGGGGAGTTGGAATTACAGAGAGCTAGCTGCCCCCTCGCTTGGGTGGGTCTCGGTTTCGCTGCTCTGATCCTGTGTTTCTGCTGAATGTGTTACCCTCATTCTACTCAGGGTTGTTATACACGTCAAAATGTCTCTCTTAATAGAATCTCTTCCGTTATGTTTCTTTGTGTGCAATTATAATCTTGATGCTTTTAACATTCTTGGTTCATTATTGTTTTCTTCTGTGCAATAAAGGCAATTGTTTTTTCCCTGAAGTCTGCTGCAAGGGTTCTAGTGGAGTAGCTAAGGAGATATCCATGTTTGTTATATTGTTAAAATGTGCGTTTCCTGAAGTGTAGCTGTTAAAATAACAAACATTAGTGTTAGAGTTGACTAGAGAATGGCAATTCAATGGAGGCAATGTCTAAGATACTTGAATTGGAAACAAACCCCAAATATTTCAGGTGTTTACAAAAACTGAGTTGCACTGTGAAATGTCTCTTTTCAAGGTAGGAGGCTTAGGTTTTATATAAATATTGCTTTGATATTTTTTAAAAAAAATATTTTAGAAGGTGAGGGGGCTTTTTTTATCATCATGACTGACTTTTTTTGGTTACATTTCTGTCTCGAAGTATTTAGGCAGAGGTTCAAATCCCTGTGTTGCCTGATGTTGCGGGTTTTTGCTGTGTCTGCGCCAGTGCTATGGCTAGCTGCTGTGGAAGTGGAGGATCCTGAGCCTTTCCTCCTCGGTCTGTATCCAGCCACTCGCTTCCAGTCCTGGCCTTGGACAGCTCTGGTGCACAGTGAACCCGGTTGGAGAACTCGACTGCCAGGAAACTTCATTTCCATTTTTTCTGCAGCATTAATTTTCTGCTAATGTAATGCTAACAAGGGGAACGTGTGGCTGAGGAACACCATGTGAAACCTCATCCTAGTCACAATGGCCTATCCAGGATGAAAAATAGTGTTCTGAATTAGATGGAGGAAAAACTTGATTACCTGTTTGTCACATTTGAAGTCAGGACCTTCCCTTTCATACAACAGTAACAGTGTCAGCGTCCTTCATTTATTTCATCTTGCCAAATATGATCTAACCGGTGCAGTTCAGTAGATGATGGAATGATAAGTACTTGCGGGCTGGTGATGCATTACCTTTATTAAGATACTTTAGCTCAAATATGTAAGATTCATCCTTGCAAGGGTTTAAATATGGTGGGTTTCGTCCTGGATACTCTTTAATTTCATTGTATATCTGCAGCTTCTCCTAAGGTGTTTCTTTTGTATTTAATATGGGGATTTTTAGTAAACCATGTGGAATTTATGCCCTAAACCTTGGGCAGTATGTTTTGGGATCGATTCATGGAGATTTGGGATTTCCTGGCATGACGGACTAGACCTTACATTATTGCTTTCAGTTGTGAATTACTTCAAAATCGTCATTAGCGTGTGATAAGGTTTAATGGTTGAAGTAAGGAAAAGTTGTCCTGAGTACAAACTCCAGATGTGAATTGTGCAATTGTAATTATTTGTTGTATTTATGTACTTTCGCTCAAGCTGTTTTGTTGCAGTAATTTGGATAACTTTGGGTACAAAACAGTTGCAGTAGCACAAGTAGCAGGGGGAGTTGACTGTGAATGAGCATGGGGACTTGTTTGGCCATTGAAGGACGCGGATGCAGAACCATGTTCTTAGCTTGTTGTAACTGTGCTCTTTGCATTTGAGTAGCGTGTATATAACATGAATGAGGAACAGAAGGAATGAAACACGGCCCCAGTGTGTATGTCCACACTTTAGGTCAGCTTTAGAGCTGTTGGGTTTGAGGCTTTGGTTTTTTGGTTTTCCCCTTTCTTGAGCAATCAGATTGCATGGCCTCATGAATGGAAACTCAGTTTTCCTACAAAGGCTTTGTATGAAAGGATGGAAGATTACATTACTTTTGGTATGCTGCTTTCTCTCGTACCCGCCCAGGATTCTGTTCATGTTCAGCGTTTCCATTTCTCTTCCACTCTCGGATTTCAAATTGTTATCGATCACTGTCTCCACTAACTAATTCCTTGCCTTTGGTTATGTTCATATGCCCCCAGCCCAGGGCATGCCTCAGCAAGATCATCAGTTGCGCAAAATACAAACACTTGGCTAGTGCACTGTTCTGTGTGTTTTCTTGGGCTTCACTATTGAGATCATTACACAGCATGAGTTAAATATTCTTCCAGGTGCCTGGGAAATGTTCAAATCCCAGTGCAGAACTTTCCACAGGCTGTGACATCTCTATGCACTCACTGAACTCTATGCGTATGAATATGCAGCTTGAAAATGATGCCTTGTGCAAACATGCAAATGGGATTAATGGCTGTGGTTTATTACTGGCTATTGATTGAGATTAGACGTCACTGGACAACCATTTGGGGATGGTAATGGATTTGAAACGACTGATCCACAACTTTGCATTTCAGAGGAACTGTGACACAGGATTATCGTTGTTAAGATAGGTCATAAATCTGTTATGTACATGGAATTCATGTATCTGAACTCATTCCAAACTACATTTTTCCCTACTTCAACAGCCCTTCATTAAAATTTGAGGCTTTGGAGTCATTCCAATGGAGGAAAAATGACCCATGCTGGATGGGATGGGTGTTGAGATCAAGTATCACACAGTAATAACATGCTGTTTAATGTATCTTATGGATATTGATTGGTACTGTGCATGATTTTATGTGGGCTAAATACACTATTTTAAAAATGTAATACTGTATAGGAAGACTTTAAGTTACATCGGCATTGTTTGAGGGAAAGTATTGGTATGGTACAGAATGGATACCATTTCTGGAAAATATGGTAGTTTTGCAATGCTTACTCATTATATTTAATTTCAGGTAAAGTAACTATTTCTCATGAAGTTAATGGAGGAAAATTTACTTGGCAATATCCTAAAGCGAGACAGCACAACTGGGCCCAGAAATACTGTTTGCATTCAGCATGAGCAGCCTTCATAATTGTTAGAAAGATCACTGGCTAAGCTTCTACGAGCTCCCTGCTTCAAATAGGATGTCCAAATGCTCCTACTCCATGGTAAATAAGTATAGAACTTTGGTGTGGGTTGCTTGACATGCACTGGCAGAAAGCTTTTAGAAGAGACATCGTTTGTTTTATTAAAAAAAAAAAAAAATTGTTAATAAGGCCATTGGTCTTAAAATCTTGCATAGAGCCCTGCATTGTGTAGTGCCTGCTGTCCTGCATTTTGCTACATCTAATCTCCAAGTATTGTATCTAGTTTGTATTTTGTCTTTTCATTTTTATTCCTTACCTAGTGTGCTTCCAAAGCCTCCGGAAAGGCAATTTTACACGTATTAAAAACTGCCTTCTACCGGGTACCTAAATTATTTTAAAATCTCATTTAACCACTTTTAATTACATGGCACTGAAAGACAGCTAACTCATCTTTTATATGTTAAAAAGACTAGCCTGCAGTGAATGGTAACACACTCAATGTTTTTGTGCAGGCACCAGGCTAAGCTTAGCAAGCAAATGGAGTTGAATATAGCAGGCCTGGCTGTGGTCTGTATAGATTGTAACTTGAATTGGAGCAATCTGCTACCTTGTGGACATTACAAAAAAAAAACCAACACCACAACTTGTCATCATGACCCCAGACGCAGAAATATAGGCTGTGTTTAGAGCGGGCCAAAACCTTGAAATGAAGAAATAATTGTGTGCTGGGACAGAGACAAGGTGGTAAAAGCAGTGGGAAAGGCGCCAGGGGAAACAGGATTTCTCTGTGTGTGTGTGTGTATGGTTGGATATGCCAGCTTCTGTCGTCAGTACTCAGTTCAGAACAGGAAAATGCTTTAAAATATGGAGGACTTGTTAGGTTGAAACTTGTTTATAGCTGACTTGAATCCGTTTTCTGAAAAATTCATATATACCATACTGGGACTCTTTTTGGTAGTAGGAGCATGTTATATTTAAATTATCACAGATGTGAAATGTCACTTTTGCGTTGTAATGTCGCCTCAAGGATGTTTTAATAAAGAAGGTGAACTTTATTAAAAGAAGAGATCACTACTTTTATGATGCCTAGTCCCAGGGTCTGTCTTATCTAGAAGCAGTGACAAGCGGTGCTATGCCAAAAGACTGCTTTATTTTTTTTCCCTTGATGTCGCACCCCGCTGTCAGCCAGGTAGAATGGCAGGGGGAAACAGTTATCCTGTCTTGGGTCAATATATAAGCATGAAATATGATAAAAAGATCTAGCAATTAGGTAATGCAGAATGAAAAATTACCTTGAGTTTTGCACTTGGCATACTATGCGTTGACAGTTTCCTAAAGATTTCCAGCCAAAAGCCTTGTGTCATGGGTTTTTGCAGGATGGTTGCATTTTTCTTCTCAGACAAAACGCCGTGTACTTATGCACCGTCCACCATCTGCTGGTACTGCCGTGCTTCCTGGCTTTGAAACTTCTTCATTGGTTTAGAGATTGCCAGTCTATGATTGATTTTCCGTTTTTTTAAATTTAATTCATTTTTTTTCTCAGTTGTGATGATAAATGAGGAAAAGAAAAAGTATTTTTGTATTTCTACTGAGTATTGTGCAATTCACCTTCTGCATAAATGTCATTTTATGTCTGTTAATAAAACAGGAGTAAAATTGGGCTTAATGTTATTCTGAAGGATGAAACATATAACCGTTACTACATAAGATGTGTCTTAGACACATAGTCCATGAGGTTAATGAAAGCAACACTCAAAATGAACCACAGATACAAAAAAAACTAGAGATTTTCATAAGAAACGTCACTGTAAATAAATGTGACTCAGAGTTCCAGTAAAAAAAAAATTAACTGTATCTCAAGTCTGGTTTAAGGTTACAAAATCTATTAGAAACAAAACCTTTGCTACTGAGTGTTCTGTTGAAATACAGACTAAGAACATAAGGATGGCCGCACATGCCAGGTTCTTCTGGACCATCGTTCTGTCCCCAGCAGTGAGTACCAGGGGCTGCCTAGGAACGGTCAAGAACAGGAAAGTATTTTGTGAGGTTTTGTCTTGGTACCCTCCTGGACTCTGCTTCTTATTTCAAAGTGTCTTGAGCCAGATGCAGTTCCCATGTAATTCTTGATGAATTCCTCTTCCAAAATTTTGTCCCATCTTCCTTTGTTCCCACAAAGAGTTGGATCCAAATCATCCTTTATCAAGGAACTGTGCAAGTCCCCTGCCTGGTGTGGAAAAAAAATAATCACCTGTTGTCTTTTAAATATTTCTGATGGGAACTTTTAAAATAATACATTGACCCCAGCCTTTTTTAAATTCAGCCTGATTTTCACCTTCTCTCACCTCTCACTTAAATTCCATCTGATTCTCACCTTCTCACCACTTTCACCTTCAAACCATTTTGCTCTTCGATGAGAACAAAATGAAGGGCTCCGACAAAAACACACCATGGCAAAGCAGGACAATAAAGAAGAGTTGTGATGACTGCACGGCTGAAATGATGTTTGGTATTTCCATCCCTTACATTGTTTTTAGTATCAAATGGAAAAGAGAGCATTTAAATACAGCTCTCATAACGAAAAGTGAGAACCCATTGGTAGGTATCAGCTTTCCTAGGAGTAACTGTCTGGATCACTGTTTTTAATCTTGTCCCCAAGGAAGATGAAGCTCACAAGGATGTATCCCCCTGTCCCTGCCTCCCCTAGCTTCTTCTGCTCACGTTCCTTACACCCTCTCCCACGCTCTCTAGTAACTGTTAACCTGCTGGCTAATTCTGACAAAACTCAGAACACAGAAGTCTAAACGATCAATCAATTCCTGATATATTTATTTAATTCACAGCTAAGGTGAAGGGGCGAAGAGGCAAAAGATACTTTCATAAACATTCAGGCTTCATTAGTTCTGTTTCTCATGGAATAACTCAGTTTTTCTAGACATTTCCTTTCTTTATCTTTCCTCTTTGGCCTAGCATAAAATGTCAGCAAAATTAAAGTAATCTTGAACAGCATTTGCAGTTCTTCCCTTGGGCTTCGCTGTGCTTAGGGTCTGCTTGCGCTGCTATTGCAAATAGTATAGTAGCTTTTAGAATTTTGCTTTAGAATAATTGCATGAATAGGGGTAAATAAAAGAGACATCATTTTTCCAATTAAGCAATTGGAATATTGATTCTAAAATGTTGTTCAATTGCCATGGTAAAAGGCTGTTAATCCAGTAATGTTTTAAACTGTGTTTTTAAAATTTGTTGGTTTGTTGCCGATGCTTATGTTGTACGCTTAAGTTCCAGTCAGATTCTACCAGTTGCTGCAGCTTTTTTAGGACACAACACTTTAACACGAGTTGTGTTTGCTTTAGTGTGTTGCTTTGTGAACCGTTATTTGACAGCACCATGTGTAAGGCTTTGCTCACTGCCTCCTGATTTAGACTGTAATTGTCTCAGGAAAGGAGCCATGTCTTAGTTTTCCTGCAGAATACCGGGCATGTCCACAGTGCTACATAAATAATACATACAAATGCTAGTAGCACAGATGTTACCGTATTCTGCATGGCATTAAGTGAACGTAGCAACAAATTGTTGTCCGCTTCTCAGTACTGTCCCTGGCAACTGCTAAAAATAATATTCCTACGAATAACTCTTAAGATGAGATATGTTGGACAGAGAAGTCTACCTTACTATTATTTACCAAATAAAGTGTAGAGCAAGGTGTTCTCTCTCTCTCCACCCATACTCAGAATAAAGCTGAGGAAGACTGCTCAGTGGTTATGAAGAGGTGTTGCTCCAGTCAATGATATGAGAGGTTGAAAGAGGGATGTCCTAGGCAGGTAGATCTAATGATACAAATGGCTTTATCACTTTTTTTTGGCTGATGCGAAATGACAGTCCTTGCAAATTTTGAAGGATGGGATCTGTGGTCCTTCTTGGCAGCTGATGTTGTGAAGCAGAATAGCTTGCTAGTTCTACATTCCACAGTGTCTTCAGAGGTAACTGCGTAATCCCCCTGGAGGCTCGGATCTAAGTCCATCGTCCAGAAATATTTGAATGAGGTGCAATATTTGAAGCTGCTTTGACTGTTGGTATTATGTTTGATATATTTACAGGGCAACGCTATCGGTGTAGCTCTTGCCTTCATTTGAGTGGTATTCCAGAAAGCTAATCAGTCACCTCAAATGCTGTAGAATAACACTGTGCCAAAGGCTCGTGTTGTTGCTGAATATGACCTTTAATTATTGATGTGACTACAAGTCAGTAAGTATTAATGGAGAGGCATCTTGTAGTGAGGACAGGGAAGAAAGAGGAATATACAATGAAAGGAAATGTGTGTGTTCAGAATATGAGGGACGAAAGATTTGTTAGGGCTTGAGAAGTTAATGCTCCATCTGCTTTTGTGGAACATGGAATTAACATTTCCAAAGTTTTTTTCCACTTTAATTGTTTCTGGAAAGACAGGTTTATGGCATCAGTTAGGAATACTTGAAATCAGTTGAAAGGTAGAACTGTGTGCGTATTCAGTATTAAGAAAAAAGATCTGTCCATAGAGACAATGGAGGGGTTACAGGTGTCACAGACTCTCCATTGCCTAGGCCCTTTGAAAGTTTTTCTACACAAATACTTTGTTCTAAACTATACAGGCATATTTTATCCCTTACAGTGCTTTGGTTTGCTAGAAAGTCTAAGCAGGGAATCCCCAAAACGGAACCAGCCAGACCATACAAACCCAACTGATTGGGTCCATAGAGCTCCGTACACAAATATGCTCCTACTTTCTTTAAAAAAAAATCACTAGCACAGAATTTCTAATAGTTGGCAAAACTTTTCGCATATATGTGAATGTGTTTCAAGTGACAGAACAAGATAGGATTTAAGTTGTTCTTGTCTCCTAATACATTGTCTGGCTCTTTGATTTGTTTGGTAAAAAAGAATTAAAGTGTTTTACTGTCCTCTGAATTAAAGATAGACACACTGCAAAGGATTACTTGGAGCTTTCTCTGTTAGTGATCAACATTAAATTCAAATGAAGATTATGTATATAGCTGCTGATAATTAAGGTTGAGCATCTAATGTCATTTCTATATGTTTTTAATATAAAAATCAGTATGCTTTTTGTTTGAAAATCAGTCCTATGGCAGAGGACTGTGTGGGTATCACAGATGATTAAGCTGACAACCTAAATTGTTAAAAACATCTACTTTTCCTGATATTCCCCTGATATGATATTACACACACACACACCCCAGATAATCATATATAATATAGAGCCATAGTGCAGTAAAAGTTGGAGCTGTGGGTGACAAAACATTACCAGCGTTTCTTTTATCTTCCAGGACCAAAAAAAGCTGCAAATCAGAAAAAGTCTGTCATTATTGGTCAGCTATTAAGTAGATAGGATTCTTTTCTAAGAGCAGCATTTTGATTTAGATGCCTGACTTGGCTTGACACAGCACTTTTTTTTCATTACGTGTGTGTCTGGTTTGAGTGCTAGTGTGCAGCGAAGATTTCATGACCACAAAGTGCAGGCCCAGTGCTAAAACAGCTCTGACAGCCGCCATGCCTCTAAGCAGCAGCTCGTGCTTCCCAGAACTGCTGGCGTTAGGTTCGTACGTGCATAACTGCAGACCCTCAGCTGATGCAACCTCCCTTTCTCTAATGAAGCGATGCTTTTGTTATGCCCAGGGAATATCAGGGAGCTTGCATTGCAGGGGACTGGGGCACTGGGTCCCTCCGTTCCTGGGTATTTTTGCCCTTACTTCCACTGTCAGTCTGTCCCTCAAAAGTTTTTCCTGCACAAGCTACACTTTTGTTTTCAATCTCCACTTTTTCTCCTTTGATCTGTAAGGAGTGCTAAACCTCATTTGTAACTCTTTCCCCTGCCACAGATTGTCAAATTGAATCCACCTTCCTGCTCATATCTGTTTTCTGAAAGATTTTCATCACTGCCTAGATGGTGTATTCTTTAAATTCAGCCCAAGAAACTGGTTCTTCATGTAGCATTTTGGGGATTATATATTAAAAAATGCATAAGCAATAAATCTCTTTTTGTGATTCACAACAGTGGCAATGCATACTACCCTCTGAATCAATTATAGATTTCATCAGTCCTACTTTATACCCGCTTCTGAGTTTGTTTTAAAATAGCTCTTATTTCATAAATGTATAAGGGGTATGATAATTTGTCATTTCACTAATTTTATCTGTCTCCAGAAGTGAGATCTAGCTAGAGTTATTAAAAGTACAAGTGTTTCATTAATAAAA
This sequence comes from Anhinga rufa, assembly GCA_013400875.1. Taxonomy (NCBI): domain Eukaryota; kingdom Metazoa; phylum Chordata; class Aves; order Suliformes; family Anhingidae; genus Anhinga; species Anhinga rufa. The sequence continues at coordinate 18,471 of VZTV01121085.1, forward strand.
TCACATTTATTCCTAGCAGCTTGACAAAATTAGGGTCTCCTCCGAACCCTTACTCAGGCTTCAAGCCTTTATGCTTTGGTATACGTGAAAAAAGCTTCAGAATTTTTCCTGTGCAGTGTTAACATTTTTGAGAGATTAATCTTTCAGAGCTTTGTCTTAGGCATGGGGGTGTAACTGCCTTAATGAGGATTATAATGATATTTTCACAAAAAATAGCAATCGAAACCCTAAGTGTTAAAAATAGTCAAAAGTTTAGGTAGGTGATATTTCATAATGGCAAGTTCCCCCTTAAGATCTATCAGGTAAATGATGCACATATTTCAAGCTGTCTTAGTAGGTACTTTTACAGAACAGTCTGGTGGACATCTATTGGAAAAGGAGGAAAGAAAGAATATAAAAACAAAAGTTGGATACCACCCCTCCCAGACCTTTTTTCCTTTTTTTTTTTTTTTTTTACACTGCAACAGTGAACTAAATATCTCTGAGTATGTGCCTCGGATGAAGTTTTACAGTAGTGCTTAGGATCAACCCTTGAGCTGTTTTCAGTTCCCACAGTTTTATATCCAGAGATTTGGAAGAAGGATTTCTACCGCCTGTGATAGCACATTTTCCATTATTCAAATAAAAGCAGACTTTATTGGATCCTAAAGGCAGGATCTTCTTATTGATGTTGGTGAGATAACAGCAGAAATTGGTCTGAAAACCTAAGGTTGAAATATTTTTGGCTTGTATTTTTGTCTATTATCCCCAAACATTTATCCTGTTTTTTTTTAGTAAACACAACTTTATTATTCCTGGTATAGTTTGGGAAGGCTGCATTAAGTTTTTTTTCAATATTTTAGAAGAGTTTGGGGTGAAGGGGCTGTAGATCACTTGATATAACTTATGTACTGGGAAGGCTGGTAGAAATTATATTAAGAAGCAAAATTACAGGCTACATGGATGCATTTTGTTATAGTGAAGCATTGGGAGGTCTCAGCATGGCTTTGGAAATTAAGTCTCAGAAATCTGTTAGGGTTCTCTGAAGGGTTTGCTGAGCATTTGGGCAAGGGAGATTTGTAAATTCAGTATACTTGGATTTTCAGTAAATTCTTCTTAAGGTCATTTGACAAAAACTCTCAAAGAAGCAAAACTGTCCTGAATAAAAAGGAAACTTATCTTGTGAGTTTAAAAACTGGTGAAAGGATGGAATAATATGTCACTTTCAGAATGGAGAAATTGTTATTTCAGTCCCACAGGGATCTGTGCTGGGACCTTAATTTGTTAAGGTGATCTTAGAAATTGGGGAAGAGAATGAGGTGGATGAGTTTGCTAATTAGTCAGGGCAGCAAAAAAGAAGGTTGCATGTGAAGAATGACAGGAAAAGAATTGCAGTTGCAACAGTTGACTTGACAGATGAAAGTCAATGCAGACGGATGCAAAGTAATGCACGTAAGAAAGAATGGTGCATGGATAAGAATGGGTCTAAACTTTCTTCATGGATAAGAATGGGTCTAAACTTTCTTTCAGGAAAGAAAGCTTGGAGCCACTGTGGTAGTTTTCTGAAACTTTCTTTGTAGTAGTGCCAAAAATACTAATCAAGTTAAAAGAATACAGAAAAAAAAACAGAAAACACTACTGCGTCATTGCGTACCTCCTTGGGTACCTGTTTCTTCAGTTTCAGCTCAGAAGGTGCTGAGAAAGATGGTAAGTGCAAAGAGATGGAATGACATCTGTGTGAGGAATGAGTCAATAGAGTAGAGTCTTCAGCTTTGCAGGTAAAATATGTTGGTGATCTAGAATATCACAAGTGGTTGGTAAATGTGTAGTCAGTGTTTACTTTAATCACAGTATTAGAATTAGAAGCATCAAATGAAATGGAGTAAGGTATTTAAGACCCCAAAATAGTTTTTCACACAACGCATAATTAAATTTTGGAATTCATGGACACAAGAGATTGCGGGCGCTCAAAGGTTTGCATATGTTCAAAAATTAATTAGTCATGGAATAAACCTCCATGGATGCTTGTTAAGCACAAAGCTTCTGTCTCTCTCAAAGAAATCCTGAGCCACAGGCTAGGACTGGGAGAGTTTAATAGGAGAATCACTCTACGTACTTCTTCTCAATTTCTTTTTATTAAGAATCCCCTACTAGTTGTGGTGTAACATGTTACTGAACCAGATGGGCTTTTAGTCTGAATGAAATGCTTAAACGAAATGGAACTGTACTACTTTACACCTGAAGATTTGGTAAAAAAAAAATAAAATCTGAGTTAAACTCTGTATTTTTCATTTATATAACATATCAATGACCGCGAGAGAGAGTGAATGTGTTAAAGTGTTTATTCTGAGTCAGAAGAGACAAAATTGTGATGCTTAAATAATAATTTATATGTAGGAAGAGGTATGGATTTGGAAATAAGAAAATATTCTTCCCTGAAGCTATTTTATTCTATTTTGAAAGCAGTTCTCGGGGCTTAAGTTATTTTACTGATAAACTCATAATAGACTACAAAAAGTAAGAATGTAATTTTTGGAACCTATATTTACTTTTCTGTGGGAGATAGATACTTCCTATCTCCTTTTCTTTTCTTTTGATAGCGTATTTAAAACATGACCGCTTCATCTCTGATATGTCAGAAAACTGCGTAAAATAAAAATACGGATGTTTTCAAACATAATTTTTTGTTCATTTGTACTTTAATGTAACACCAAGTGCTACTTAACCTCTTCCTGAACACAATTAAATTATATTCCTGAAAAATCTTCCCCTATATCCTTGCTAAAAACTACTTTTTATTTTTATTCCTTGTAATAGTGGCACCCAGCTGCTCACTTCAAGTGGGGATACCCCAGTGCGGATATGGGACTTCTCAAAACATGGATCCATTCTGGCTTTCGAAGGACATGCCCACGCTGTACGGGACTGCTCGTGGCATTCCTGTGGTGATTTTGTGGCTTCTGCCTCAAAGGACAACACCAGTAAAATACGGGATGTTAACAGGTATGGAGATTCTTTATTAGCTGATTGATAGCTTTTCTTAATAACCACTGGTTTATCTTTTAGCCCAGCGAGAGAGAGGTGTCTAGCACCGATTTGCGGACTTCACTTTAAGACAGATAAATTAAAGGTAATGGTGCAAAAACCAGGCTTTGACGTGATTTACTAGGTAACGGCTTTACTAAATAGGGGGCTGGGAAGGACTTAATTTAAGGTAGCGCAAAAAAAAAAAGTTATTTGCTTTTATTTGGCATCTGTTATTCTGTGTTGTTGTTTTCTTAGGGTCACAGCTTTGTGGAACTTCAGTGTGTAATTTAAATAAGTAACTGAACAAAAATTTAAGTAAGTTTTCTATGTAGTATTTCTAGCTCATGAGTATACAACACACTTTAAGGTTGGGCAAGTGGAAATTTATTAATTATATAAGTTTTGGCAAGGTGACTGCTGATTAATAAATCCACAGATACATCTGCATTTTATTTATTATCCAGGCAAATGCATTTTTATGAAGGTGCTTCTAGAATATTAGTATATTCCTGCTTACCAATTAATAGTTCCTCAACTTCCTTCAGTTATGTTTGAGGTGACATATTTTGATTAATTTGCACTTTAAAGGAATGGAACAGATTTTTTTTTTCCAAACTGTTCCTTCTAGTCTCCTCAATGACTTAGGAGTAGCATTACTGACACCACTGTACTGTACTAGGTCTGATTTTTAACAGCCTAACGTCATCAGTCCACAGACAACTCTCAAGTCTCATAGGTCTTTTCCCTAGCTTTTTATTATCGAGTCCTAATGGATTTGTCCATTTCCTCTCAGTCTTTTTCCTCCTTTGCATTTGAATGAGGTGAAATGCCCTAGTGAGGTCCCATCTGGAGTGCTGTGTCCAGTGCTGGGCCCCCCAGTGCCAGAAGGACAGGGAGCTGCTGGAGCAAGGCCAGCGCAGAGCCACAGGGATGCTCAGGGGACTGGAGCATCTCCCTGGGGAGGAAAGGCTGAGAGACCTGGGCTTGTTCAGCCTGGAGAAGAGAAGGCTGAGGGGGATCTCCTCAGTGCTTATCAGTATCTGAAGGGCGGGTGTCAGGAGGGTGGGACTGGGCTCTTCTCAGCGGTGCCCGACGACAGGACAAGGGGCAACGGGCACAAGCTGGAACACGGGAAGTTCCACTGAAATCTGAGAAAAACATCTTTCCTGTGAGGGTGATCAGATTTTCAGTCTTGCTTTCAAATCGTGGATTGAGGAAGCATTAAATAATAATAAAAACATTGTTTCGAAATCGGATAAGCAACATATCCTTTCATGAATTATTCCAAATTATTTTGGCTAAGCTGAGAGCAGCTACTTAAAACAAAAGCTTGAAACAAATATTCAATTTTTATAAAATCATAGACAAAGCAGTTAAAGTTTGGCAAAGTTCAAGACAACTGAGAAGTGGGTTTTATAACAGCAATTGTCAGCCAGTTCTGATAACAGATGATGCTTCCACCATTACTATCAGTAATAAGAATTAATGGTCGGTGTTTTGCTTAGAAATGAAAACACTGGAAATTTATTGTGTTGTTGCCTCTTTTCTTAACCTGTTGTAGGATTTTAATACTTTGATCATCCTTTATGGCATATTCATGACCTTTAAGAAATAACACTAAGAATAGGTTTAATTTTATGTCAGAATGGTTTTGAATTTGCATAGACGGAGGTTTTGTTTAGACACTTTAAAATATCTCCTCTACCGAGGAAGCTTTTGTAGTCAGAGGAATCAAAGCAAATCTTCATCACCAACCCATGCCTCCCACTCACACTCATTACCAACTCTCATTTCTACCTTCAGTATACCTGATGTGCATTTTGCATTTGAAAATAAGAGAGCGCAGCCATGATGTGAAAGGCTAGTTATCAGCATATAATTATTGAAACCTTAAGTCATGCAAAAATCTCAGTGGCTAAAGGGAGCAGGAGGTGGGACAAGCATGGTATACTTATACTTAAGCATGGTATACTTAAAATAGGAGTATTCAGGGTATGAAATAAAAAAGCCTCGCTTGGAGTCCTCACTTGTGGACTTTCAGTCTGTTCACAATAAAAGCCCATGTGTACATTACCCAAGTCCAAAAGACAACTGAGTTATCTCTAGCTAGTCTGTTCAGATGAATTTGCAAGATGTGCAGTAGAAGTGTATGTGGTGTATGCACTTAGTGTAAAATGAGAACAGCGGAAAAACTGGATGCTCTTGAAGACCTTCTGTGAAAAGGGATTCGATGACAAGCCATGGCTGTTTCAAACTTAAGACATCCCGCCTGAAGACCTAATTCTGCAGGACAGTCAGCTGCAATTGATCCTTATGCCCATGTTGACTAATGCAAGTGAAAAATGAGCCTGTGCAGAATATATGACAACACGTGGAAATACAGGAAAGCTATGGAAATACAGGAAAGCTATTGACAGATCAATCAGGCTGGTAATTTCCAGTCTGGATTGTTAATTTGCTGATGCTTATATACAGAAATGCTATACAAAAGAACCTGCAGTGTATTTTGGCTTGGCAATGCTAATTGCCAAGCTAATTGGCTGAGTCTGGCACCACTAATCCTAGACGTTTCCCAGAGTGTCACCTGTAAATTTGTTATGTGCCTGGAGTTCTCTGATACGAGTGAAGCCAGCTGTGCTAGGTACCACATTAATATGTAACCTCCTTCAGGCTGCTTTACAGTCTGGGTGTGTGCAACAAAATGGGAAGGTGGAGCAGGCTTACCACAAGGGTTTTTGATGCTTAGAAATGGTTTTTTTCTTCCCATCCTCACAGAATATGTCATTATCTAGTTGTCATCTTTAGACTTCTCCCTCTCCAGGTATCTGCCAGTTGACACAAGCTCTGAACAGGGGACGGAGCACAAGATAACATACTTGTGATAGGATAATAATCAGTGGTCACAGTTATTCTGCTTAATCTAGTGATTTATTCTTTCCACTAATAAGGAATTAACATTTTATAAATGAGACCTGTCTTTTTCCTTAATATTACATATTTGGATGGATGCCTGCTTTCAGACTCAATGGTCCTGGAAAACAGCATATTATAGGGGGGGAAAGAAAGCAAGGTGAATATCAAAGCTATCACTGCCACCTTTCTAAAGGCATATGCTATAAATAAATGCTACAAATACAAATACATACACTTCTGTAGTGGGTGGCAGTTGTCTTTTTATTTCCAGATTTCAAAAAGCTGCTTTTATATATTAGAAACATACATTTTTATCTGTAAACATAGCTTTTTGAAATACCCACAAAAAAATGGGGAGGCTGTTTGCTGTGTTTTAGCACCAAATCCCATGGTGCAACCTCCATGATCATCAAATCCCTTAGTGGGGTCAAAGGATACGAGGTGCAATATCTCTTAAATAGGAAAAAGCTGCCAACAGTTTTAATAAATTATGTAATTCTTTGCCAATGATAAGAAAATTCAGCCTGCGACTTGCTTGGATTTTGTTTTATTAGAAGGTGAAACTACTGCTGAATTTTATTTTTTTTTTTGCAATGGGTATTATTCACAAGCATTTTTCTTCTCTGTATGTTGGAAGTTTCTGTCATGTATCTAGCCACAAATGGCTTTCCTACCAGGAGGATAATGTGAGGTAGCTCTGTAGTTAAGTGTTCCTCTCCTTGACAACTTATGTGCCTTCTACTTAAAGACGCTATCTGAGCTTCAAAAACAAACCAGAAAACAGATGACAATCCAAGCACCTTTCGTCTTCCCTGAAGACACACGCACGTGCTGAGACGCAGCCACATTCCAAGTTACTGAAGGATTTGCGGGAGTCCGAGTTCTGGTGTGGGAACCTCTCGATGCTTTCTGCTGGGAGAATTGGCTGCTTTTAAAGGAAATTACAAAGAAAAAGGCATAACATCTACAGGTGGGGAAAAAAAAAGAAGGGTAGCTAACATACCTGCCACGGCTAAAAACCTACAAAAACCAAAAGCAGCAAAACACATGCATATCTCCTGTCTTCGCGGTTATCCCATCTCCTTAATGATTATAGGAAGAAGCAACCTGAACACGAAGTGGGGGAAGGAAGGAAGAGGCTTATAATTTGTGAACAGGTTTTTATTCAGCGCATAGCTCAGATTGAAAATATATAGCCAGTCATGTTAATAGCTCGGCAAACAGTTCCAGGATTGTTTTCTCAGACCATAAATTCAGGACTGTCAAAGTAATTTTGGCAGGATTAATTTCAATTATCCAACTGTAAATATCGTCAGAGATTTACAGCTTGATCTCTGATATGCAAATCAAACTGAACATCATATATCTCATGTAAACACAGGCGGTTATTTAGTTTTGCAAACATATGCTGTAGACTGTATGTTAAATGCAAACATAGTCATTTATGCTTTAAGCCTGATAAATTATTTTCATTGAAGTCAGAACATTCAGAAATTTTTTTTCTCCACTTTATCCGTTATATATTCATTGGACCAGTTATCCATTTTTCTCTGGTTTCTTTCGGTAGTGCAAAATATGGCAGAATTGGCCACAGAGAAATGCAGTTCTGACTGTCCTGCAGCAGACCTCAGGGTGAATAAATAAATGTCTGTGAATTGGAGCCATTACTGCTCTCTGTTTGCTGTGGTTTTTTTTTTAAGCCATCCCTTATTTGTTTTCCTTTTCTTTTAACACAGTAACTTTTGTCTAGCTCCCTGAAATTTCTGCCATAATGAAAATTTTATTCTAAAATTCTAAAAAATGTAATTGTATACATCAGTCCTCAGTCATTGCTAGTATCCTTTGGTGCATTTGTTCAGGTGCAAATTAAAAAAAGACACTAATCTATCGTGATCGCTGTTAATTATCCTGTACAACCACTAATATAGTATCTTGTTACTAAGGTTTTAATATATTTTTTATTTATTTCCAAATACATACAAAAGTAATTGTTGACACCTTTTGCTTTTCACCAACAAGACTGGGAATTTTCACGTCTTTACCTGGTGTCAGATGTATATGACATGAATTAATTCCTAGTGTATTTAAATAATTCATTTGTTCTCGAGCGTACATTAGGATTCTTAGCTTCTGTTATAACTTCTCTCCACTTGATAACTGCTGATTATAGTTTTATTTCTTCTCATAAGAAGCATTTGAATTTTGGGAAATTTAGGATTAGTGTACATTTTAAAGATTTAAAGCAGGGATGGATTTGGTTTCATTAGAAGGCCCTAATCAACTATAGGTTTCCTTGGAATGACACCATGCAATGATGACACTGCACATTTTTTATTATTAGCACATCTTGACAGTGTGCAGTGCAAGACATGGTTGAGTTGATTTTAAACTGCTGTTACAGTTTTGGTTGAGGGGTTGGGTTTTTTTGCTGTAGTCTCAATAAAGAAGTTAGCTGATGTTGCTTAAATTGCCAAGTTGGCTAGTCAAACGAGTTGCTTTGTACCATCAGAGCGATGTGAAAAGGCAGAGTTTAGCCTAACTTCTCTTGGCATCTTTTACATTCATACTCTGTTTCTTCTTCTTCCTTTTCCCTTAGGCAATGGACAGCTTGTAAATGAAATATTTACTATCAGATTTGTAGTTATTTTTCACCACGCCAAATGTATCCATATCAGGAGTCTATAAAATCTCCTTTGCAGAAACTCGTAAAGACTGTCCAGTTTCAAAACAGAGCCATACTTTCCCATTTTCAATCAGAATGAGGGCGTGTATCCAGTCCCTGTCAAAATACCCCTTTTCAGATGACACTTAATCTGACTCGCTTTTCAGTGGGACAGAAGCCACAAGCTGTTCTGGCCAGATACCATGTTTAATTGATTCCAGTAAAAGTGAAGCTAATCTATTTTCAGAATAGACAAATGTCCTCCAGGAAATCAGAAGGCTGGTAGAAGAACTCGGAGGAACTGTGGAAGGACCATCTTTGGGTAGTTTGTAATCTCTGTCCTGACAGCACATCAGGAAATGCTTGCCATTTTGTTAAAGGAGAATTCCCTTTAGAATCCTCTGAGGAGTACTAGAGAGACAGCCTGCTATTAATCCCTCATAACAAAATGAGGCCTATGCCCAGGTCTCCAAATTTATAAT
>VZTV01121089.1:193-11213 GCA_013400875.1 Anhinga rufa
TTGCATATTCACCAGTAAATTGAGAAGTGCCTGATTTATGAGTTTTTCAGTTGATTTTTCCTATGACTTATGTTAACTCCTTTGTGCCAGTACAAACAAGTCCAAGGTCAAGGTCAAGTCCATGTTAACGTTTGAGTAGAATCACTCCTCTCTCCTCTTTTACTGATCTGAATTCATGACATAATTCTAGTTTTTAAGAAAATAAAGATAACTATAACAATGACAAGTTTATCTCCACATTTCAACCAGAATATCTCTCCCAGACACCAACAACTGTAGCCCTCTATTGCAGATCTCTCCTGAGATTTTTAGTTAAATGCTGAAAGCCTAATATATTGTGCCATATTCCTATCCTGCTGAACTAGCCCTGACTAAGAAGATTACTGAGAATACCTTGGCCACTTCATCAAATTGTGTAATAGCTCCAGAATACTTGATATAAACAAAGACTTATGTTTGGCTGGTGGTACTCTATTTAGGCCAGTGCCCATTTAGACTGGTTTTTGCTCTATTTCTTTGTGAGTTCAGATCTATAAAAGCAATACGGTATTTCAGCTGGTGTATTTCTAAGGGATTATTGTACTTGACGGGTGGTTAAACATCATTTGATGCATGCAATGATTGCCCAAATATGCACTGCCTATTGTGTTTTAGTGTTTAAATAGAACTCTGGATCTAATGAGGATAAGTTTGTTTGAAGTAAGATAGTCTTAGCAGCAGTGTTTATATGTGATAGTGCATAAACACTATTATTTCTGCGAGCCAAAAGTGAAATTCCTTCTCTACAGATAGTTCTGTCTGAACATGTGCTTAAGTTGTGTGTCATATCCAGCTGATCACAGGATCACACAATCAAATTATTAGTGACAGAGAAACCTATTAGGTAAGTCCCGTGGGGACCAGCACAGCATCACTGACACAGTAATCTCTTATAATAAATGTAGTCATACAGCTAATGTAAGTAATTGGAACTTTCCATCTCTATATCCAGTTAATTATGCCTGAACACAGGCTTAAGTTTTGTGTTATGCCCAGATGATCAGAGAATCCCAAAATCAGAATTATTAATGATAGAAAAACCTATTATGTAAGNTCTCCCAGGGAGCAGCATGGCATCACTGACACAGTAATCTCTCATGATAAATGCAGTTCTACACCTAATTTTAGTAACTGGGACTTTCTTCAAACAAACATGTTACTTCTGAGGCCGTTTGTGTCTGATGTCACTACAAGACAATTGTTCTGCAGCACGACTTCAGCTTTGTTAGTGAGGAAGGAACACGAACAGTGGTACAGCAGTACTGTATTTGGACCAGCATATTGGCTTAAAGAGAATGGCAAAGATATAACAAATCAGCTTTTGTTCTTGTTTTTCTAGGCAGGATGTTTGCCTCTGCTAACTAATTACATAACCGATGGCTTTGCTTAGTCTTAGATGTCATGCTCTTGGTGGTGTGAATGGTGCACACAGATACTCTTGTGACTTCAACACACAATATAATTTGTGTTTCTTTCTCTTTTCCTGTGAATTTTCAGGGTTGGACAAACAATTTATGTCATCTTCCATCTGAAACTTTTCAGAGATGTGTAGGCTGTATCTTCATTGGAAACTAATCATAGGTAAAATGACTGCCAGTTAGTCTGCCTGTAGCAATTCAACATAGAGCAATAGAACCACACATAAATATAAGTGTGTTGGTGTCATGCTCCATGTACACATGGTTTGTCTTTGGCTATGATCAGTAGAACAAGCAGCTTATCTCAGGATTTCTAAAACAGTAAGCCATTGTATTATTCCACACATTTCTGCAGAAGATGATGGACTAGCCTGCCTGCCAAATCAAGAGATTAAAGAAACAAATGCTCTAGAGCAGAATGGCTCTGCTCTCAACAGCCAAAGGTATCTGAATGCCCGCTGTGGAACGCCAGCTCCCCATGGCCCAGGTCTGTTTAGCTGGGAATCACATGAGTAATGGAGTCTTGCTTCTCTCAGTGCAGGGGGTGACAACAGGTAGATACAAGAAGGCATATTACCTGCCTAAACAGCTGTTTTCCTTCTCTTCTTGCTGAAAGATGCCTGGCTGGAGTCAATCAAACAAAAGGCTAAAGCTGACCCTCAGGTTGTGTTTTGACTGACTGACTCTAGACTCTGAAAATACGGTGTGACCATGTTGTGTTAAATGCTTACCATGGGGATCTGTTCTTCCCTAAACAACTGACAGCTGTTAAACTTCTAGGCAGCAGTTATCTGATTGTGCCTCTGCCAAATGGTTGCTATTAACAGAGCTGTATCTGCTTGGTCTTTCTGGTTCCAAATATGGAAGAGAGCCCTGGATTACAAGGACAGGCAAGGGAACTCCTTCTCTTGACTGGAGATGTGTGACAAACCTTTGAAGGTGTCCATATTGACCAGACTGTCAGGAAAAGGCAGATCTGCATGGTGGCACCTGATCTCTTAATGTTATCCTCGGCCTTTTCATCACCTCTGTGCATTGCCAGCTGGTTTGCTTGATTCTGTTACTAGTTCCTGCTATTCTGCCACACCACTTTACAGTTTAGAGTTTCTCTGTGAGAGATTAAAGCCATCATATTAGGCCAGTGCAGAACCTAGATTCTGATACAGTCCTCCTTTAGATGTGAAAAAATAGATTCATCACTTTTTTATTGAGGCTGAACTGTGTTCTGTTTTACTTAAAACCAGACAGAAGAGTGTAAGCAGAGATGCCTTTTATTTAATATAATGTAAATAACATATACCGTAATAAAAAAGCCCTTTATTTTAAAATAATCCTGGTGGAGAGATATATACAGAAGATCTTATCTTGATTACACCAGTTTCTAGATCCTGATATTTGGGATTCCTGATGTGGACATCCACTTGAAGTGATTATAAGCTTTATTATGCCTCTCAAAGGCATAACTCAAGGGCTAGAAGCTACTAACATTATTTCCACAATGATACTCTGGCTTGTTCAGGCCCTAGCGAAAACACAGCCAATATTCTGCTATCAATGGAATTAATGGAAACTGTGCCTAGCATGACAGTTTTTCATTAGATTGAAGCATTTTAATGTAAAACCTCCAGGAAATTAAAAGCAGCTTGCTGAGAAAAGAAAGTGGGGAGGAAGACAAGGAGGGTGAAGGGAAATAAATTATTTCTTTCTGTTTTCCTAAATTAGACATAACACCTAAACTACTTTGACCAACTCTACACTCTTCTGTGTCTGGAAATACCTGTTCTAATCAAGGGTTCAGCCAGTATTTTTAAAAATCTTTTATTACTTACTCTGCCAGCAGCATGGGTAGTAATTAGTATAACTCAACCCTGTATGAGATTTGTGAACTCTGTATGGTTTAGCTGAGACTTGTATTTGTCTCAAAAGTCATCTGCCTATTCCCTGTGGTGTAATGTCTCCCAGACTTGCCTGGAGCCTTCTCTTTATCTGATTTTGAAGACTGTACAGATCACATTTTTGTCTGCCAACAAGTGAAGAAAATTATCAAAATTGGTTTATGAAAGAAAAGGTAACTTGATGCATAAATATTCTTCTTTGTTCTTTAATGATCTGATCCTTCTTCAGTACATGAGGACATCTACACACTCATACCGCTGTGCAGATCACAGGGGCTATAAATATTAAACAGCTTATCACATTAAGCTATAGTAACGTCTCCAAAATTAAAGGAAAAATGCAAGTACGAGAAAGTATATTCTGTCTCTCATTTTTGAGCAACTTAATGTTTTATAGGCTAAGAAATGCAATCTTACTTATTCATTTATCACTTTCCAGGGCAATTATTCCAATTATTCTCAGTTCAAAAAGTTTTTGAACAGAGATGACATTAATACAGAATCACAGAATCACAGAACGGTAGGGGTTGGAAGGGATGTCCAGAGATCATCTTGTCCAACCCCCCCTGCATGAGCAGGCACACCTAGAACAGAGGGCACAGGACCGCGTCCAGGCGGGGTGTGAATGTCTCCAGGGAAGGAGACTCCACAACCTCTCTGGGCAGCCTGTGCCACTGCTCTGTCACCCTCACAGGAAAGAAGTTTTGTCTCATATTTAAATGGAACTTCCTGTGATACATTTGTCTTATTGTAGCACAAAGATTTATTTTAAGTTTAAGAAAACATGGAAAATGAATCCAAAATGGTGGCTGAGCTTTTGTGAATTAAAGCTCAATTACAACAGGCCAATACAGTCTTTAAGTAATAAACTTTACGAAATATTGCTAAAATCCTCTTACAGCAAGAGTAGCTTAATTTTCTTAGCTTTTCAATAATGCTAAACCAGCTTCTATTTGGTTTGTCCAACTAACAGAAAAGTCAAAATTCCTGTAGAAGTCCCCTCTGAAGGCTGTTTTGCCCAGGAATGTTTTGAAAAATAAAAGGGGCAATTTAAAAATTAAACAGATTATTATAACATAATTAGATGACAGCAAATTAGGGTCACCAGTCAATATGCTCAAGGGCAGGGCTGCCACCTAGAGAGGCCTAAACAAGTTGGCGGAATGGGCTGACAGGAACCTCATGAAATTCAGCAAGAACAGATACAGAGTCCTGACCTGGGACTGAATAAGCCCGTGCAGTGACACAGGACTGCCAGGCTGGGGAGCAGCTCTAATTAAAAAGTCCTGGGGGTCCAGACAGACAGCAAGCTGAGCATGAGCCAGCAGTGTGCTCTGGCAGGTACAAAGGCCAACTGTGTCCTGGGCTGTATGAACAGGAACACGGCCAGTCAGTTAATAGAGGAGACTCCTCATCTATTCAGCCCCCATCAGACCACACTGAGATACTGTGTTCCATTTTGGGCCCTCAGTATGGGAAAGACATAAACAAACTGCAGCAAGTCTGGCAGAGTACCACTGAGATGGTTGGGGCTGGAGCACTCGTCCTGTGAATGGAGCCTGAGGGATCAAGGCTGATTCTGCCTGGAGAAGAGCTGGCTCTGGGGGCATCTAACAGCAGCCTTCAGTGCCTGTGAGGGGCTACTGGGGAGATGGAGCTGGGCAATTCTTAGTGGGGTATGGTGGGAGGGTGAGGGACAAGAAAGGTGAAGACTGGCTGTAAGAATGCCTTTCCACTAGAAGACCGGGCAAGCAGTGGTACAGGCTGCACAGGCAGATTGTGCAAGCTCCCTTTCTCCTCAGAGGGTTTTGTACCCCAGCTGGATGAAGCCCTGAGAATGTGGTCTGACCATGGCTGTGAGCAGCTTGTTGGACCAAGACCGCTGAAGCTCCCTTCCAGCCTGAATTATCCCATGGCCCTATGTTTATTTCTTAAACACATAAATATTCATAAATAAACAAAATGTCTAAATATATTTTATCATTATATCTCTTCTTTTTAAATATCTCATAAGCCTTGTAGTAGAATATACTAATTATAAGTCACATATGACCTAGTTTTCCTTGTTGATTATGCTTAATATCCCAATTCACTTATCTTGAATGATATATGAAAATAGCTTGGCACTGGTGGTGCAGACTAAGAAACCCAAGGTTGTGGTCTTGTTTTATCTTCCCATCTGTGCTCTGATGTGAAGGTTTTATTAACTGCCTGACCTTCTCCTGTTAGTTAATAAGCACCAAAACGGTTTTGATCACAAGCCCCATGTAAAAGGAAAATTGCATTCACTGCAGCTCTTTCTGGTCCATCAGTCAAATCTGAGACAAAGGAGCATGTTGCCTTTTCTGACCCTGCTCTGTTCAGTGACACTGGGCTGCCATTAATCAAACCAGGCTGTCAGAACAAACTTACAAACTTCAGAGAAAACCAGTCTCACGGCTGACAACAGCCTGACCACGTGCCTTACTAGGAAGCTGTTAAGGGACTATGGGAAACTGTTAATAAAAAGGTGGAATCTGAAGCAGGTACTGAGTGGTCACGCAGGCAGTCACACCACCGGTGGTGAGCTAATCTGCCAATCACTAGTACAAAACAGTTTTCATTTAATTTTCAGTTTTCATGAAAACATGATGTCTGATTTCTGCACACTGCTCAGGGGAGGAGGAAACTATTGCAACATCTGTCTTACAGACAGCAAAAACAGCGAGCAAAATCAGCTACACATCTCAGGACTAAAACTGCAACCCAAGAAAGATCCCAAAGAGGCAAATAACTCCTTGCAAACAGCAGAAATTTTTTAAAAAGCCGAATAAGCATGTGCAAGACCTCTCTCAAACCTTCCAGTCTCCACCAGATGGTGCAGAGGGCTTGTCCCCCTACTGGGGGAGGCACAGGTGGGGTGAGAGGTCATGTGTGGCTGTGCCATGCAAAAGCTGCCGCTGGTGGCAACACACTTGGTCCAGCTTGCCCGTACCTGGGACACAGAATGAGGTTCTGCTTGGTGGGAGGCTGGTGAGCCAGGGAGGTCTTGCAAATCTCAGGAGGATGCTCTGAAAGATTTGCCAGGCAGCTGATGCTGGAGGTGGCTGAAGTCACTGTAGCACTCACAGAGATGAACATCTTAGTGCCCAGACATGCCTTCCTCCCCACAGCTCTTTGCTAATCAGTGCCGTGGAGCCTCCATTGCCTGCCATGGCAGTGGAGCCAGCAGGCGAGGCCTGCTTGGTACCTTTGCCCCTGCTTGATACCTTCCTTACCTCAGCATTGCTACTGCTCCCTTGGTGCTGCAATTTCCATAAGAGTTACCAGCTGTGAAAGGCCATATCTGTTTTGTTTTGTTTGTTCACTGTTTATTGCGTGCAGCTTCTTGTGTTCATATCCAAGAGTGCAGCCTGGCAGCAGAGGAGGCCATGGACTTGGCTCATTCTTTCTGGGAAGGACAGGAGGCTCCTGTTGGAGCCAGGGGGCTGAGCCCTGCCAGAGGAACCTTCTGGAATGTGGTGACAGGTAGAGGAGGAGCGGTGTGAGGAAATGACCAAGTGAGGAGTGAGCCCTTGGGGACAGCCCTCCATGTCAGCCCATGGGAAAGAGGAGGAAGCAGGTATGCAGCCAGGTACCTCAGAAGGGAGAGGAGATGGCCATGGGCACCTGGCTGTGGTGGCAGAGAATCTCCCACAACCCAGCCAGCCCCATAGCTGTTGGACTGGAGCCAGCCAGCAGGAAAGGACGTGACCTGGAAGGCACAGTGAGAAAAATCTGTTTACAGTTCTTTCAATTCTCTTTCCTCTCCTTTCAACAGCCTTCGTGCAGGTGGGGGTGCTTTGTCTACAGGTGAGATGGGGCACTCCAGAGTGAGGCCAGTCCCTGGCGCCCTCCTCCTCAGTTTGGCCTCAAATGCAAACAAACTTCATCCCAAGGTAGGAAAGGCTACAGGAAAAGCCCATGTCCTCCAACCAACAGTACATCCACCACCCATCAGACACAGAGCAGGAGGTGTATCTCCAGCAGGTCATGTGTACAGCATGTTTTCATTTAAATAAAGAAGCCCATATTTAGGAATTGTGTGAAGCTGCCATCCTATGGTGAGAATTTAAATGAATACCCAGGACCAAATACAAAGTTTCACACATTTGTCTGAGGAGTATGGGTGAGGAGAAGCAGTCTGCTGGTCTCCAACAGCAGCATCCCTAGGCCAAAATCTATACAGGGATGTTACGAATAAAAATTAATGAACACAAAGCCAAGCCTAAGGTTAAACTTGAAAAGCAGCATATGGGAATCCTAAAAAGGGAAGCTTAACATGGGGAAAGTTATAGTTGTTTACAGTTTTGTTGAGGAGTGAATCCACAGAGAGCAGAGCACCAGAAACTGATCCTTCCACAGCTGCACAAACCCTCAACCCTGCAGGCAAGCAGAGGGATCTGTGCTTATACCTCTGCTGACAGCATGTTCTGTGAGATAATGGAGAGCTGCTTTTACAACCCACTAGTTCTAGGCAAAAACAATTGCTGCCATATTTAACTTCAAATACATGCCCAGTGACAGTCTGCGTAGGTGCAAGCAATTAACATATTCTCTGCATGGTGTGAATTGCTTCTGTCACCAACGGCTGTAAAACTGAGTATGAAGGAGACCTTACTTGAAAATCAGGTTTTTATGGGATGCACAATAGAATTCGGGGGCGGCAGGGGAGCCGGCAGCAGGAGTCAACTTAAATGTTTAGCAGTTCAAATGAACCTTAATTTTTAATGAAGGTGTATGTGGGGAAAGAGGGTGTCTATTAAGTTCTTTGTGCAGAACAGCTTCATTTCCAGTTTGGATTAATGGGAAGTGATTTTAAAAGAAAATAAGAATCCTGAATGCAGTTCTCTATTTTTTCATTCTTTTTAAAAATTGCTTTGCAGAAAATTATCCATTACATTTTTAGCCTGCCAGCTCTAATAAGACAGAGCTGTAAGACCAAGTGTCTCAACAAGTATTTGGATATAGCTACCATTAAAGCAGAATCTTTGAAACAGTAATATATGCCAGAAACTAGGCATGTTCCAGGATAGCTTAAAAGAACAAGATCTCAAGTTTTAAAAACGTCAAGAACTGTGAACAAACCTCATCTATGGTAGCTAAAGTAAAATAAAGAGATCTGTTCCAAATCCTTTTTACCTAAGCTACATGTAGTCATTTAAGGACAGTATTGCAAAACCTAAATATTTGCCTTCCTTGAGACTAGCTATGTGATATTTCCTGCAGAATATTTGCACAAAGAATCTAAAGATCCAGTATTAACTGGAAAATGGTCTGACATTAATCCAAAACATACAGCTTTTTCACTCAGGAAAATTATTTTAAAATGTTAAAGTAATATTTCATGGCTGAAGATGCAACTATTTACTCAAGTTCCAAGGAAGACTAAATTTAACACTTTAAAAAAAAAAAAAGAAACCATGATTTTAAGCAGGGCTTACAACCTGGGAAAGATCAGCAGGCCACATTTGAGAACAGATTAATTTATCCTTAGCTAATACCCTGTAAGGTTCAGCTGAGCTGCCAGCACCACTAACAGTCAAGGCATATCACAATGGATTGTTCTGTCTGTTTGATAAACTCATTCACTGAACATGTTGATTTCTGGCTGTGTGTGTACAATAAAATCTAACCAGTCAATAGTGCTACTTCTCATCTCATTCAGATAATTTTCTGCCTTTTTATTATGGCTTATTATTTTCAACCTACTTTTTGCATCATTCTTTCTAGTTTGGGAAGAAGTCTGGTAGTCAAGACCAGATGTTCTAGTTCTGGATCTGCTGCCTATTATTTCTGTAGTTTTAGCAGCTCTGACTTCAATTTGCCCATCTGTAAAACTGGAATAGTATTTAAAAGTCTCTGAGGATCTTCTAAAATACAAAGTAGTTCTCACAGTGAAACCTACACACAGTGAAAAGGGACATAAAACTATAACCATCAAGAAATACACTGTGTTCATCTAATTGTAATGTGCCATGGCAAGCATACAGTTTGGTTTTGGTCTGAAATATGTACAGACAGGTGTCATCACTCAGCAAGATGTCCGTACCTTTTTTGTCTTTCCCATATATAAAGAGGTTAAAAGAACTGAGAATTTCATGGAAAGAGTTTGAAGATCATGTAAGTTAGTTTCCTTCCTTTTTTTTTATGAAAAAAGTTTCCTTTTTTTTAATGTTTTTTTGACATACCTATGAAAAAATCACAGTCTCGCTAAAACTACTGCTTTCTGCCTGTTTTCATTGAAATCAACCAGTCATTACTGCTAGCATTAATGAGAACCAAATCAGGCCCTTTATACTGAAAACTTAACAGTATGCTCAATCTTAGTTGAAATATGGAGACCACTTGCTTTGAATCGCGGTACACAATTAAGTTTAACTGGGATATGATTTCCTAAAAAAAGTCCTTAGATTCAGAGCAGCATAAAGCCTTTACAGTTTAATTTCTGTTTTTGTTAAACAATAAGGTAAAATTGAAAAACAATTTCTTTAAAGCCTGAGATAAAACATATCTTTCCACCTGCAGAATAGGAATGGGTAGTATACTTTTTTTTAGGAGTGTAATAAAACCAGAAAGTAAACATGCTTCTCACTGTGAGCAAACAAAGAAGTACTGTTCATTAGATTATAGCAAAAAGGAAACTTTGGAGAACTGGCTTAATCAAGGCGGTTGGAGAGTCTGAGAAGAAGCATAGGAACATGACTTCCATTAACTGATGTCATAACTAGGACTACACATACAAAAACCACATGCACATGAGAGAGCATTTGAGAGGGAGCGAAGTTTGTTTACTACAGCAACCTTTGGCTGTGAAGGGGGAGATGCAAAAATTTTCCATAACATTAAAAGCACTTCAGTGGTTACAAAAGAATTTCCTCTATCATTTCCTCCTTTCTTAATTTTCTTTTTTTTTTAACAAAACTTTCTCATAGATAAGAATGTAGTATGACATGCGGTTGGAAGAGATCTCAAGAGATATTATGTTATTGTCATTAAGTTTCTGGCCTATCATCACCCCTTGGTTTTCAACAAATGCAAGTTTAATGTCAGGAGGACATCTGATATTAAATCTGACAGTGCAAAGTCTTTCAAACATGACCTACTGGAAAACTATAATAACCATAGGTTTCACAGATTATACATTTCTCCAAAACTGGCATAAGAGTTGGGAAAATAACTGTGTATTCAACTGACTGCATTCCAGCTAATTACTGTGAGGTGAAGTCTGCTCAGGCTACATCAGTTTAAGCTTGGAGGAATGCCACGGAAACCAGTCTAATAACTTGAGAGACATATGGTGCAGAATTTGGTACATGAAGCCCTTTTTTTGCTTTTCTGCAGGGACACTTATTTATAGCCCCATTTTCATCTAGCGATCCTGTGTCATCAATACTGCTTATTAGACATCTTTCCCCCGAGCAACCCAGCATTGTCTCCAAAGCTGAAAACAAGAAGTTTACAGACAGAAGAGCTAGGACTTTCTGTAGTCTTATTTTCAAATATTCTAAGTTTTATGCATGGGGAGTTGGCAGTTCAGGAAGCAGAAAACCCACAAAAACCCTGCAAAACCAAACCCTGTCTTCCTTGCCTGTAAGTACAGCAAAATCCTCAGGAAGTAAAGTGGTTTTTCATAACTATGTTGAGTTA
>VZTV01121093.1:9408-33609 GCA_013400875.1 Anhinga rufa
CCTCCCCTCCCTTCCCCTCCCCTCCCCGCCGGGGGGTGGCCGTCCTGCAGCGGCCGAGGCCCCTCGCCAGCACCGGGGAGCGGCTGCAGCCAGCTCGCAGGCGGGCAGAGAGGCCCTCGTTCACCTTATGTGCTCGACCTGCTTGTTTTCCTTGGCTGTTCCGCTCGGCAGGCGTTGCTTCTTGCTTCGTACACCCCCTCTGATTACCACAGTGCAGCTACCGCCGTTCATTCCCGCACCTGTAAAAATAATTTTCCTTCTTTAAGAGTTTCTGCCAGTTTTATGGGCTTTGAGGAGGCCTCTCATTTGACAGAATCACAGAATCATTAAGGTTGGAAAAGACCTCTAGGATCATCAGGTCCAACTGCCAACCCAACACCCCCAGGCCTTCTAAACCATGTCCCCAAGTGCCAGGTCTACACTGTTTTTGAACACCCCAGGGACGGTGACTCCAGCACCGCTCTGGGCAGCCTGTTCCAGTGCCTGACCACTCTTGCAGTAAAGACATTTTTCCTAATATCCAATCTAAACCCCCCCAACACAGCTTGAGGCCATTTCTTCTCATCCTATCACCAGTGACTTTGGAGAAGAGACCAACACCTACCTCGCTACAACCTCCTTTCACGTAGTTCCTGGAACTACCTGACACATAATTAATGTGTCACAAAAGCAACTGCAAAGTGGTTTGCAGAAGCAGCCAAACACAATTCTTTCTCCCTGTGTTCTTACATTGCAGAAATTTATGTAAAGGGCTGCAGATTTTGTTTTTGTTTTGTTTTTCTTTTTTTACTTTGACAGACCTTATCTCAGTTTTGATTCTTCAGCTGTGTTTTGCAGCTTGTCTGTCCTGAGGAGGGCCCAAGGCTTCCTGTAATCCTTGCTTTGGTTGTATGAGGCCTCTTCCCCTTCCCTCAAACACAGCATATCAGCCTTCTGTACGTGTGGTGTGGTTTCCCTTCCCATTCAGAGTTTATGCTTTTACAAAATACTGGGTAGGAAAAGCAACTTTTGGAGGAAAAGGCGCAGCATAGCACATAGAAAGGCTCCCCCAACAAGGATTGCTCTTCCTGAGGAGCTCTGCTAGGGCGTGCACCAGAAAAGCAGATCTGGATGGCAGCAAGCACCGCTTTGCGATGTAAAGCAGTCATGTTTTGCCCTAATCCTATGGCCTGGGACAGCCAGAAGAAAAGGTGGGCTATGTACAGTTAGGGAAGTGGAACATAGAGGAGGAAAGCAGAGGAATGGCGGGCAGCAGGGCAGGTTAATGTTAAATACAGCGTGCTAATTTGTGGCCAGACCCAAACAAGCTGCTGGTACAAGATTCGTGTCTGAGCTGCCATCCAAAGACCCTTTGCTTGATGTCCTGACGGTTGCTTGCCTGTGTGCTTTGGGTCTGTAGTTGGGAAATGTTGCCAAAGATCCCTCAGTTACATGGCGGTCACTGAGTCTTTAAATCTCTTCTCTTTCTCATGAGTTACGTTGCGTTTGGCAATGATCAGCGACGTGGACCTTGTGCAGCTGGCGCTTCAAACTCCGACCCTGGCTGGGCCCCACAGGTGGAGTCAAAGGATCAGCAAAGGGTTTTGCAGGGGGATTTCAGCAAAAATCTTCTGCCTAAACACAACCAGGCACACTGGTATAGACAGTCTCACTGGTCACCTCTAGGCAGAAGTGAGTTAAGTAGAAGTAGACAGAAGTAGAACAAATGTTGGCTAATAAGCAAGGAAAAGTGATCTATAGCACGTGCTTGGTGGGGAGCTGCGTTGGCAGAACTGAAAACTAATTCAGCAGTCTCTGCTTCAGTAGTTTATGAATTTGCACTGTGCTGTGACTGCATGGAGGGCCAGCGTGGCTTTGGGATGCAGAAGCAATAGGACTGGGGCTGTAGACCAAAACAGGACTGAGCCGTGGCTGTACGTGGACTTCTGTGGTTGGTTTTGGGAACTACACTACCGAAAATCTCTTGGCAAGCTGTAAGGAACTGAGCCTAAAACAGCAGGAGTGGAGTGGGTGGAGGGACAGCCTTGCCAGACAGAGGTTTAAAAGTGCCTGGCCGTTTGCTCCAGGTTTGGATGGAACAAAAGCAATGACTCTAATTTTGTGAACGCTCTACTGGTGTAAATATGAGCGAGGGAAGGCTTTATTTTTCTGAAAGCCAAAATCCGTCAAGCCCCCAAGCTCAAAAGCTTATCATCCAGTGAGTTACTGCTCGTTAGCCCGCTGTCATTTTTATCCTTTGTCCTGTAACAATTGCCTGTATTGGCTGTTGGATTACCGAGTGGTTTTTTCTTGCCCCTGCCAGCTCTGCAGGGCAGATAGGATATCTTGGCTCATCTCTTGGCCTGCAAGCGTTGTTTGCGCTTGCATAAAGAACGTGATACCCCCGTAGTGCAAGGTCTGTAATGTGCAATCTGCAGGAGGAGATGAAATGTCCTTCTTGGTTCTAGGCTCTGGATAAAGGACTGCAAGCTCGTCAAGTTACTGATGCCTTTGTAAATAATGTTGTCTGATTTTAATTGTGTGACATGTGCCTGTTCTCTTTAATGGGGATGCAATATATAAACTTCAGAAACTACAGGCATGAAGAGATCGGTTTGATATTTGGTTAAAAAACCCCACAAAAATAGTTTAAAAAGATGGCGCTATCCAGCTGCCAGAGGAATGCATGATGGAAAGATGCTTCTGTGCTTGGAGGAGTCTCACTTAGTTTCACAGTGTGGTCACCAGTGCGGTTAGGCCCGGACTGATTGTTTGTCCCCTCTTGGCTGAAAAGGATGGAGGACAGTGTGTGTCTGAGCCTTGCAAGGAGCAGGTGATAGTCCACAGCAGTTTACCCAATACATGCGTGCACCCCACTTAAGAAAAGGGATACTGAATTTGTGCAAATTGCATTCGGTAATTGAGAGAGACTGTGGTTTTCACAGCTTTGTCTACACACATCAAATGAGTAGGTAAGACAGCGCAAGAGAACAAAGGACCCTTCTGACTCAGGTGCTACGGGTCCTACCGTGTTGCCAGCAATCAGGGCTGCAGCTCTGTCCCTGAAAGGGGGTGTCCCGGTGTCCCCATGTGACTGGCATCCCATGGTATTATTTTCTAAGCTCTCTAAAGATATTGCATTGTCACATCATTTACCCAGCACAGTAGACTCTCAAAGGCAGGAGATAAAGAAGAATAATATGCTTTATAATATGCTAGAGAACAAACATGGAAGTGCTTCACTGTTAAGGAGAGAGACGTGGGGAAAAAAGGAGGGGAGAAGGATGTGCCGCTTTGGTGATCTGCTGTGTCTCCCGGACTGTCCAGCTGGGTGGGCCTGGGATCTTGGTGGAGGTTGCTTGTGTTGGGAGAAGCAGGCAATATCTACAACCGATAGGTCTTTCTGACGAAGCGTGGGGGGTCTTAGAGCAGTGGCAGAGATGAAGAGGGGTCTCTTTACAGGAGAGTGGGAAGGGCAGGTTGAACTTGGTGGTCTGTTAACTTCTTTTTTTTTTTTTTTATTCTTTTTCTCATTTCAGTTCTGCTTGAATCACTCAACAAGAACGAGCAATCAGCCAATGGCCAGTCCCAATCCAAGGAGTCCACAAATCCCCAGTTCAAGAAAATGAGTGGAGAGTTCCCATCGGCCAATGGAGAGGCTGGTGGGGAAGCCCCCAAGGGCTACACTCAGGACCAGGTGGATGCAGTGAAGAGGTGTGTGCGCAGCTGTCTGTGGCTTGAACTCGCAGCTTGGGTTTACCATGCGATACCAGTCTGGTTTTCATAATGTTTTAAAGATGTAATGATGGAACATGAAGGAGGAAGGCAGAAAGTAGGTAAAGTTGGACAACAACTCGTGATCTGTGTCATGTAAGGAGATCTGGTCAGCTTTGAACCATGAGTGGTTTTAAATACACTAGGTGTTTAAAAAGGTATCTAGGAAGATTTATAGCTACAGCAGCCCTGGGAGGCAGCTGAATTGGGTCTACGAGGGAGACTTTTCCCCCAAAGGCATGTAGGAGAGCAAGAACTGTAGGCACATAGGCCTTTTCCAGGCTGAGGTCCCGAGAGGCATTTTGGGTGCATTCATCTCACGGACTTCACATTAATGTTTGCTTCAGTGTTATTCAATAATACTGTGAAAAATCCCATGTGGT
The DNA here is from genome assembly GCA_013400875.1 of Anhinga rufa. Classification (NCBI taxonomy): domain Eukaryota; kingdom Metazoa; phylum Chordata; class Aves; order Suliformes; family Anhingidae; genus Anhinga; species Anhinga rufa. The sequence goes on from VZTV01121093.1 coordinate 13,545, forward strand.
CCTGAGATCCTGTAGGTGGAAGTCATGGCTCATATCTTGCAGTAAGCAGCCTTCCTGCTCTAAGCTTTGCTCTAGTAGCAAGTGGCAGTGCATATCCTTCTTCTCTCCTGATGGTATTCTACTCATGGTCTCTCTCGGAGCCCAATAAAGTAGAAATTCACCGCAGGACACTTCACTCTGCTCTTAGCACGATACCCTTGAAAGCTTCTGCTGGGAAGTCCCAGGATGTGTTAATCCAGTCACCTGTTTTCTCAGCCCTGTTTCAAGCCCTTCTTTATTCCTTTCTGCCATTTGCAAATACTGGAAGATGAAGGACTGAACTGCAGGCACAGTGACTTGGTAGACTTTGTTTAAGGTTATGGGCATGGTCTGGATTGTGCAAGAACTGTTCTGGCTAATGGACTTACGGAGATGCCTGTTACATCATCCGTTTCTCCAAAACCCCAGCATGCAGTACTCTGTCATCAAAGTCATGTGAGAAGGAGAAACCATTGCTGGGCTGTGAGTGTACCCAGAGCGAGCTGCGCTGCGCACACAGGCCTGGGCAGCTCCCTCTTTCTTCCTCTAGCATTCAGCTGATGTTATTTTTAGGTCTGTGAATTAACNTGAACAAAGAGGGGGGAAAAAGCCAATAGCCCAGCTATCCTTCAGATCCTGGTCTGCCGTTTGTAGTCCCTCCCAAATAGCCTCCAAAACATGAGCATGATGAATCTGAAGCTTATTTGCCAATCACATTCTTCAGAGGTTGATATCATTGCCTGAGGAGAGGCCCTTCTACCTCTACTGGCTTGACTTGTTCTGCGAGAGTGTTTGTGTGCTAGTAATGCAGGCATGGCGGGAATGAGGCTGTGAAAAAATTTGGGTCACCCTCTGAGGAATTATAGCTGAGTAAACCAGAATTCACTGAACAATGTTGATCGAAACTGTGATGGTGAGATGTTGCGGAGTTGACGTATTCAATGCAAAGTGGTTTTCACAGCTGAAACTAACTGTCCATGTTTTCCCCTCCTCTACTGGCAGGGTAAAGCAATGCAAAGATTACTATGAAATTCTGGGAGTAAACAGAGAAGCTTCTGATGAGGACCTGAAAAAGGCTTACCGGAAACTTGCACTGAAATTTCATCCGGATAAGAACCACGCACCGGGGGCTACAGAGGCATTTAAAGGTAAAGAACATTTCCAGCTTTGTGATTTGCCCTCAACTATCAGGTGATGGTGCTGAGTTGGGCTATTAAAGACTCTTAAAAACAACCTCACAAGTCGGGTAAAGTGAAATAAAGCTCTTCTTAGTAAAGTTGTATCTCTTCTTCTGAGCAGGTCATATTATAAACAAAACATACTCTAAGCTTAAAATAATAAACGCAGGTTGGCATGGATAGGCTTCACCTCTGCTAGTCGGACAAGGAGAAGCCTTCCTTCCCTTTCTTCTAGTAGCCCTTCCCGTCTGTTGCTCCATCCTTCTGCCACGCTGCGCAGGAGGAAATACCCTTGGGATGTTAACCATCTTTTTTTTTTCGGAGAGATGCAGGAGCATTCACCTGGCAGGGAGAAGCTCCAAGTCCTACAGCCATCCAGCATGGGGCAGGTGCTGGGGTGCATCCCTGTCTACTGACAAATCCAGTAGAGGCCCAGTAAGTTGGGCAGCACCAGAGGCAGCCTGTGGGTATGTGAATCCCTTGAGTGAAACATTGCTGGGCAGGAAACTCATCTTCTTCAGAACTGGTGTTCAGACTCTTCCACTCCTTGAGCATTTGAGGCAGCCAATAAGCCTTCAGGTTTCTAAACAAGCACTCAGCACCCAACCCTTGCGAAAGGCAGCAGATGGAATCGGTGGGTAGGAACCCCCGGTGAAAGTTTCTAGGGTGAAACTGCCCCAGCCATACAGCTGAGCCCAACCGGAACTCAAAAAAGGTCACCAGGTGCTTCAGTTCTGCTGTAAAGAGCCTGGTTCTTGGGGCCTCTCTACAAATGCAGCAGGGATGTTTTCTTGGTAATAAGATGCCTTAAAACTGGAGTCATTTTCCAAGAGAACTAATGTTCCTTGGAACATACAACCCCATTTTCCTTTGCAGGCTGTGGAAGTTTGATTATTGTTGTTGAGCTAAATGTAGAACTTCTCAATGTCAGCTGTACAGCACTGATTTTGCAGTGTTAAGCCATTTAAATACTGTGGTCTGATTCTGGCCATCTTGGGAGTGAAATGTGTGAGCTTTCTGCTGGAGCAGGGAGCAAGGCTAGCCTGGTGCGAGTGTATTGATACAGTATTCGGGTAAGTTTCTAGTAGACATTAATTCAGCAGTAAAAGTCTTATGTAAGGTTTGTTCAAGTCTTTTAAGACTTAAATCTGTAACTGATAAGTATGTTGCTGTTAGCAAATAACAAGCTGACCCCCAGCTACTTGGGAGAGCCTGTTTTAGTATGGGGGCCAGAGTGAAGAGTGAGCATCTGCAGACGTCTATCTATGCCGCATGTGCAGTAAGCTGCTGTTTGATAGTTTATCCTTCAATCCTTGCTAAGTGGCGAAAGGCAGGTTTCTTCACCTGTAATCTTAAATAATTATGTTTGCCGAAGGTTTTGACGAGAGTTACATGCCAGGAGTCGTGCGTTAAGCAAGGTGCCCTTTATCCTCCACTGCAGAGCTATCTGCTCTCAGGTTATCTCTCCTCCCAGCCTTGCCTCATTGGCTCCCCCGTCCTTCAGCCCCCAAGCTGAGCTCCAAGTTTGCAGGGCTTGCTGAAGTCCAGCTGTTTGGTTCCAGAGGGTGAAGGAGGAAACGTGCACTGCCATGAGGATTTTAGTTAATTTTTTCTTACGTTGATGTATTAGCTGAAGTCTTGGCATTAGTCTTCCCAGTGACATCTGATAAAGCGTTACGTCTTGTCCCGAGACCTTGTTTCAGTCCATAGTTGCAGTTGGCTGCAGTCTGTCTTGTAGCAGATTTGCATCACTACCTTTGGCTGACGTTAGAAAGAGTTGAACCTGACTACTTTGAGCTAAAATCCTGATTTGGAATTAGGTGCTTCTGGGGCTTTGTCAGCAGAAAGTCAGACAATGGACAAAACCCTGAACCACTCCATTTTCATTGCTTAACTGCACAGTTTCAAAGAATAAGCTAATATGCTGAGAGTCAGTCCTTGTTGTCCAGCTTCCTTGCCTGGTTGTAGAAATGTTTGCTCTGTGTGCACTAATTATAACCAAGAAGGAAAACAAGTGTATTGACATTACATCCTCCACGCTCCAAAACTCTAGTCCAAGAAGAAACCGTACACCTCGATCTGACTACTGGGAAAATGTTGAATCTTGGAGTTAATCTCCTCCAAAGGGCAGGTATATCCCTTTTCTGTCACTTCTGTCCCTGCCTTTTACACACGAGACAACTACTGCCATGAAGACTTTCGCCTCCTTGCGACACAGGGAGAAGAGAGGATAGGCTCTGCAGTCACGCAGGGAGGCCCTTGGGTAGGTTGGTACAGAGGGGAAGTAGTAAGCTGGAACAGGTCAAGAAAGAAGTACAGAAATAGGGAGGTGGCAGGCAGACATTCTGGTAGAAAGGCTCAAACTTGCTGAGGTTGGAAGGAGTGACCTGGGGAGCTGGCGGGGGTTTAGTTCCAGTACATTTCTACCGTAACAGACACTGGTTAACAGTCCTGGTAATTATGCACCTTGCTTCTGGCATCAGGAAGTTTTGAAATTCATAGCTGACAGACACAAGTCCTAGCCAACGTTTCCTTACTAGCTTTTGTGGGAGGTTTTAAAGTCTCTGTCAGTGATCTAGTCCGTATTGAAATTCTTTGCAGTTCTGGTTTTAGGCTATGACATTGGATTCCCTTAATACCACTTCTGAATAAAATTTGTCAACTAAAATTTTGTTTTCCTGTACAGTTGCTTACGGCTGAAGGATTTTGGCATTAGTTACTGAAAAGAAATAACAAGTTTAATTAAGTGAAACGTGTAGTTGCCCTACGACCAGTATTTCCTTCGCAATTCATAGTTTCATTCATCCAAGAGGGTTTCTCTGGGGACATATACCGAATTCATACCAGGCATATCATAACTCCTTTATTTGAATTAATTAAGGCCTTTTTCATTGAGTCTCTTGGTGTGGTTTCCTTCTGTCTGTGTTTGCCAGAGAAGCGTGCCAGGTACTAGTGCTGCACTGCTGAACTAGCCTGTTGAAAAGACGTGGGTAGTTGAGAATCTCATCTGTGTAATGAGAAAGGCAAGTCTGGCAGTTTGCAAGGCTAAATGTATTATCTGCAGAAGAAAGAAGCTAATTGCTTCCTTATTGTCAATATTCCAGCCATTGGTAACGCGTATGCAGTATTGAGCAACCCGGAGAAGAGGAAGCAATATGACCAGTTTGGAGATGAGAAACTCAACCCTGCTCGGCATGGACACAGTCACGCAGACTTCCACCGCGGGTTTGAGGCAGACATCTCCCCCGAGGACCTCTTCAACATGTTTTTTGGTGGTGGTTTTCCTTCTAGTAAGCACATTAAACCTTAATCTCTTGAATGGGACCTGATCCTTTTGACAGAGCAACAATGCAGTAGTGAGTTATTTGGCCATGCAAGGATTGCTGAGTTTGATGAGAGAGTTCTCCTTCACATATGACCTAAACACCTAGAGTTTTCTAAATTGTTCAGACGGGTACTTGGAGAACTCGGCATCCAGCAGGTAACACCATCAGAGCTGGACTTCTTCCCTACTTCAGGTATTTGTTTGCATGCTGGCAACATTAGCTGTTACTAGGTTGGGTTAAATGTTAGAACAAAAAAATTATTTGTTTTAAGGCTAGTTGTAAAAATAATCCTATTCTGAAGAAGGCTTTTCTGTCTGGTGGTTTTAGAAGTTAAATCTTCTCATCAGAACAAACTATGGTAATACCTGGGCCTTGTTCTTGATCTGTATCTGCTCTGCCACATGGCTGAAGCAGTTTCTCCGAGATCAGTGCCCACTTCCTTCTTTCCACTGTGTCCTATAAAAAAAGAGGGAAGTGTTATTTCTAGAGCATAATTTAAACCTCTCAAATTGAAAATTAAATCTGTATCCTGTCTGTCCACAGTGCTGATCATGGTTTGGGTAGCAGGAAAGAACTGAGTGACGGTTCCTTCACTTGATCAGTTCCAATCAGAAAGACACAGATTTAATATAAGGATATGGGTATTTTAGAAGACTCCCTTGTATTCGCTCTAGTCATATTTGACTGGCAGTGGAGGCAGTGGTTATTTGACCTCTGTGGACCAACCTTGAAAAATAAATATTTTTTTTTCAGTTGAGAAGATTTACTCTGGTAGCTCTTTCCTATCTGGTATGTAAGAATTAACACACTAACGTCAAGTACCTGCAAAGGCACCTTGAAGCCTTTTGCACCATTCATGTTCTGCCTGTCAGAGAGGTAAAGCTACTCCAGTAGGTTGCTATTTTAGCTCAGTCTTTTTATCCTTTTCTCACTGTCCCAGGAGAATTCAGGACCGCTTTCTCAGACAGTCTCCCTTTTTGGCTGTAGTTTTGACATTTAAAACAAGATACAGAAGAGCTCTGTTTTTAGGGTGGAAAAACTACCAGTAATATTTATTTTTGTAATTGCTTTTAATCTAAAGTGAATTCAGTTAGAAGTGAGGAGGCCTGTACAAGATATTCTCTCTAAATAGCTGACCCTGCTTTGAGTGGGAGGTTGGACCTCCTGAGGTCTCTTCCAACCTGAATTTTCATAGGATCCTGCAAGATCCTGTAGACGGATCTCTGTGCCCACCACCAGTTCACCTTCAGACGTATCTGCTCAGTGCGCCTTAGGAATACTCCTTTTTTCAGCTGTGGTTTATATAGCTCATTTTGTAAATGTCGGCTTCGGGTGGTGAATAGAATATGAATTCTTTTATCAGTCTCCTATGGAGTCCCATATCTGCTTCCCCCTAAAGCTACAGCCATCTCTGTCAAGACAGCATGATGGAGTGGCTTGAGTCAGGGGCTTCAGCCGCGTGGCCTGCTCACCAAAACCGTGGGCATGCACCTGGGACATGTGCAGGGATCTCAGGAATAGCCCACGTCTGTCACTTCACCATTTCACTGAGACATCCCAGCTCCAGCCTGGAAGCAGCCCGGCTGGGCAGATATGCTGTCCTTCTTTCAGCTCTGAACTGGCTGGCATGCTGCTGGCTACATGAAGTAGGCTGAACTGAAAGCAGTGGTAACGGCAGGCCAGATCTGAGCATGAGCGCAGCGTGGATTCCTTTACAATCTCTATGTCCTTATATCTTTGCTGTGCGTGGCCCAAACCAAAGAAAGGAATCAAGCCCATTCTGACAATGGTCAAAGCTAAAATTCCTGAATTTGCTGTTGTCAGCACCCCGTCTACTTTTTCTTACTGTGTTTTTATTGGTGAGGCTGATGTGGAACACAGCCACCTTTTGTGGTTCCTTCCTGGCCAGCCAGCACCGTCTTACGTACTCTGACTTTTGTCTAACAGTTTTCTTTTGCCTATAGGTAACGTTCACGTATACAGCAACGGCAGGATGCGATATACCTACCATCAGAGGCAGGACAGACGAGATCATCAGGGTGATGTAAGTGGAGAACAGGCGGGGGGCTGGGAGTCTAAAGGTTTTGCCGATACAGGAATTGTGAGCTAGTTGGCGTGGCTGTCTTGTGAAACAGTTCTGCTTGTTTCCACCCCCTGAATAGAAAGCTGGAGTTGTGAGAAGTGAGCTGCCTTCCAAATTTTCAAAATAATACTTTGTATTGTTCAAACAACAAACCAAGTTGCGGTTTAGTTTACTGGTGGTTGTTGTTCTCCCGGGACTCTCATAGCTGTCATCCAGCAGGGAAAACACTGGTGTGTCTTGAAACAGTGCCGCCTTGAAATGAGGTTGCACCAGTGAAGCATTCCTGTCTTTACCACAGCATAAGCATTTCCTTTCTTATTTAATTCTGTCATTTTAAAAGATAAATCCACTTTTCAGATAATATGGATACTCGTGGCTCCTCCCAACATGAACTCATTCTCCCTTTTATTCCAGTATTGAAAATGGGGTGTTTCCAATCTGTGATGCTTAATTAACCATGGAAGACACTTTATAGCATGAGCTTATTTTTATGTTTTCCCATCACAGAAAATCTAAGTGTATCTCTAGCACTCCAAGCCCTATGGTGTAGAGAAGTGAGAATCAGGGACTTACTATTTAAGAGACCAGGGTTATGTCTTGAAGCTTACTATTTTCTGGGGTGAGCCACTTGTATTTTTTTAAAACAAAGAAATAAACAACAAGAAATTCCTGAATATTTTTTCTTAAGCTTAAAGGGGAAAGTGTACTCTGCTGGAACTGGAGGAAGCAGAGCGGCAATTACTTTCATCTGACACTGAAGAGGGGAGAAGGCTTTTCATAAAACCAGTTCTGCTCACAAGCACAAGCAGGACAGAAACCACATATGCTCTAGAAAAACAAAACATAGGCATGAGGCTTTTGAAATTCACTCACAAGGCTCTTCCTGCCAGTTCCCTCTGCCCTTCATCACATCCAGAGAAGGGGCAGTGGGTTTGGACCTTAGGAGTCACACTGCCCTTTCTGGAGGGGAACTGTGGGCTGCTGGGTTCCTCCTGGATATTTTGGGGTGCCTCCTAAGCCGAATGCCTGCAAAAAGCAGGAGAATTGAGGTTGTGTTAGGGCTGGGAGGGAGAGAGAGCGATGCTACGGGATCCTTGCATACAAGTGTATGAGTGACACTCCACTGTGTGTTTCTGTTCCTTCAGGGTGGCCTTGGGTTGTTTGTCCAGCTGATGCCTATTCTCATCCTGATCATCGTGTCTGCTCTCAGCCAGATGATGGTCTCCAGCCCACCCTACAGTTTGAGCATGAGGCCGTTAGTACCCGTTACTCTAAAACTTGTCCAGCTGGGGCAGTGGTTGGGTTCTGGAGGGCAGGGTGGTGTGACAGGGTAAGGATCTAGGCTCTCTGTTTTTCCTGTCTTTTGGGGTATTTTCCCCTTTTTTCTTTATCTCATCGCATGGTTGCTCTTGCTGCCAGGTGTCTTGCACATCAGGGAAGGCCTCCTGGTTCTCAAACAGGTCTTGAGATGGAAGGTGTGGAGAAGGTAGGAGGGTGCTCACTTGCCTAAGGGAGGATGTTCTTTGACAGGGACCTTCTGCAGGCCATACCCACAGCTGGGCGTGTCTGTCCTAGAAAGGGACAGACAAAATGACTTTGCGAGACCGTAGCCCAGCACTGGGATCCCATATGCAGAATGAATTGAGATATAAATTGGGGTGTGAAAAACAAAAGCCAGATCTGTTTATGCCTAGTACAAAGCAGCAGAGGAAGAGAAGAACAAATAAAGGACATTCCCATAGAGTAAAAGACCCTCCCAGAGAAATCCCGGTTTTGAACTCTAGTTTTGCTGTGAAATAGCTATGGCCAGACATTTGCTATGTGAAAGTGAAGCTGTTTCATTCTAGATCCTGTGGAAATACCCTGATCTGCTCACTTGGCTGACAAACGAGATGAGTCTTTATTCTTACTCACTTTGCAGTGCCAAGAAAGAATGAGAAAGCAGGCTTGATTTCTGGCTGCTTGCATCATTCTTGACAAAAGCTTAATGTATATTCAGTGGAAGTTCTTTATGTGTATTTAAAGAGACTTGATTAGACTTGGTTACAGCCAGTGGGCCCTGTCTAGTTTCACAGGTGACAACATTTGCCATTGATGATGTTAAATACTACAAAACGCAGCTTAGCTTTCGGGTCCAAGGTAAAGACTATGACAGTGCTTGGAACTGAAAGATGGAGCAGTTTTGAAAAGGGCACAGTTATAAGATATTCTGGGAGGTTAAGGAATATTGAGATGTGATTTCTGCAGTTGATATTGGGACTATAAAATTAAACATTATATATGTGTACCAGTTTGTTTTATCCTGGTGAAGAGGTGGTTTATGGGGCAAGAAGATGTTCAGTGGAGGGCAGCTTTTAAGTGAGCAGGGATTTGCTTCCAGCCTTGTCAGCTGTCAGAGGAGAGCCATCCCTGAGCCCCGGGTTTCTCTGCTGCTCAGTTCCGTGTTCCCTGTGCTGTCCTTGTCTCTGCGTGCTTGAGTAGCAGCAAGCAAAGCGATTTCCAAGTTTGGATTTGGACAAGAGCAGCAAATGAGCTGATACAGTCCTCCATCATCCTTCCTGAGTGACCAAGGCACTTCAAATGAAATGAGCTCAGGAGCAAAAGGCGTGCTGTGCCGGCAGGCGGTGCTGCTCGCTTGCTCGCACACGCCCTTTGCTGCCTGATGTAAAGGGAAATGCTGAGCTTGGCTGTCATTTGGCAGAAAGCTGGAGCTCGCCACACTGAACTCAGTGGGCAGAAGGTGAGAAACTTTTGAACCTGGTGAGGTTTTAATGGCACACGGAGGTTTTAATGCCACTTCTTGATAGCAAAGCTGTCACTGAGAAAGGCAGAGTCCTAAAGAACCATTTGTCACTCAGTTGTAAATCTCTTCCAAAAACTAGCTTTCTGCCAAAAGACATGTCTAGTTGTGGGCCTCTCTGTGCCACCCTGCTCTTTAATAACACCTCATGGAATCTGCCTGACTTAATTGCATGTCTGACTTCAGGTGGCCAGGTCTTGCCCTTATTTTCATGCTTTACACTCAGCAGGCTGCTGAAGCTCTGCAAGCTTAAATACTCCACCTTTGAGGGCACACTTTGTAGCCTCCGTAGTTCATGTGCATACAGAAGAGGAATATGAACTTTGGGAGAGCTTAGGACTCTGTCTTGACAGGTAAAATAGTGAGCTGAGCTTCTCCCAGACTGCATCTCTGCCAGCAGGCACTGCTGGAGGCGTGTCAGCCTTTGTCTCGAAAAATGCTAAGAGAGCTTTTTGGTCATGTTCTGTCAATCCGGTTACCCACCACTCGTCCCTGAGTGCTGGACCTTGATGAAACGTGCAGGAGTCTGAATCACTCCTGTAAACCCTGATAACAGACTGAAGGGTGAGCCAGGTGAGTTAATGGTTATACCTGGCTTAAGAATCAGGCTTGCTTTTAATGCGGCAGCCAGCTGGTATTTATTATGGAAAACTTTGGGCACGTCTCCAGATGGAGCTGTTCCCGATGAATCCAGCGTTTGGGCACAGGTCCTGTGTTACAGCTTGCAAACACGCCCTAGTGAGTATCTCTAGGTCTGCTGGAGTGTTGAGGAAAATAAGTACAGGGATCTGGGTGAAATGCAAATCCATGGGGGTAGGGTAAGACAAGATTTCTTTCTAGAAAAGTGCTTTCTGTACTAGTCAATGCAGGCTTGAGTGCAGAGCGGGTCTAATTTTGTTCTTGCAGCAACAGTGTTTGTTGCAGCATGTGATGTGGTAGAGGAAGCTGACGCTCTTGGGGTTAGCAGATACCATAGCAGAGGGGACCGGGTTCGACCGACAGGGAGCTGTGCTGACTAAGGGTTGCTGGGGAGCTGTGACAGCTGGCCCCTGCTCTGCCCTCACCTCAGCGCCACTGTGCTGCTCTGCGCAGGCGCCGTTCTGCCTCGCTACCTGCTCTCACCCTGCACCACGCAAGCATCAGCCTCCAAGCTTTGTAACCATCCTTGGGGCTCACCGCCAAAAACAGATGATGGTGTCATCAGCAAGGAAATTGCAGAGACTTAATTAGTGCTGAAAATTCTAATGAACACTTTATTTTAAGTGGGTTTAGGCCTTGGGCAATCTGCCTCAGAGTTATGTCTGTATTCGGAGATCTGCCCACCTAGCTAGAGGCCTGGCAGGTTTTCTCTCCCTGTGTTGGCGTTTCATTTCCACCAGAAACGCTTCTCCTTTCCAAACCTTCAAGTCTGCAGATGCACAGGACTGATGTTATGTTTTCAGCAGTTTGGTATCATGGCATGTTGTGCATTATAAAGAGTTGGGAGCTTTTTGCTCTGCCCTTGAAGCATGTTGTACACCGTTCTGACTCTTCTCCCTGAACTAGGTCTGTGGGTCACATACACAAGAGAGTGACAGAGCACTTGAAAGTCATCTACTACGTATCTGAGAACTTTGCAGATGAATACACGGGCACAAACCTGAAAAATGTTGAAAGGAGCGTGGAGGACGACTATATTGCAAACCTTCGAAATAACTGCTGGAAAGAGAAGCAGCAGAGTGAGTAGTGTGGGGTCAGGAGGGGAGGGTCTTGGCTGCTGCGTGAGGTTGGCCTCGGAAGGGTCTTTTACTGGGTACCGAGTTATGCTAAAGTTATACTTTAACACGGTGTGCACACATTTCCTGTGTTGTTGGCTGCTTTTTTTTTCTATCTATGACTTCATGACAAATCCAGTATGTGGGGTTTTTTTGTTTTGTTTTGTTTTTTAATGCTGCTGTAGAACTGGTCAGACAGGAGTTGTGCCCTGGGGGTTCCCTGCTGTGTCAGTAGGATATCTCTGATTGCCAGTGGAGGGGGAAGGTTGCAGCCATCCTATTTTCAGGAGGTCCTTGATAGCTCTGTGTAATATTTTAGTTGTTTGAGGACCCTATTTGGAAGTCTGCTGCCCGTGGTGTCCTCCATCCCACATCCCATCCCTGCTCAGGAGGCTGTGGTGGCAGCACTGGCATCACCTTGCGTGCTGCTGAAGGCACGCAGGGTTAGGAGGGACAGCTACTCTGCCAGACAGCGTGAGAGGTGATCTGGCCATCTAGCCAGGCAGTGGAGTGTGGCAAGGGCAGCAAACTGTGTGCTAAGTCCATGGGGTGACCTGACCTCCCTGCCCGCCTGTTCTCAGCAGTGGCTGGGGTAGGATTTGAGCGCCTGGGACACAGGAGGGGCTGTTAGAGCCCCCAGTGGTGCCAAACAAGGCCGATGCGTTTCTTCTTCCCCCGAGCTGCTGGGGTAACCTTTGTGTAGGCTGCCTCATGTGCCTCCTGGGACAAGAGGCAGGCCCTGTCAGGTTCCTAAGGCTTTCCCTGGGATGGATGATCTGTCAGCAGATGTTACGCCTATCCTGTCCTAAAGGGCACGGGGCATTTCCTCAGCCTCATCCTGTGCTTCAGCTAGCCTTGAAGGACTCGAGGTGCCTCCTGTTCCCAGCAGAGCCCGTGGTGGGATGTGGCCTGGCGGGTGGGTCTCCTGTGTTGCGGCTGTAACGCTGAGCTTTTCCCTTTGCAGAGGAAGGCTTGTTGTACCGGGCGCGCTATTTCGGAGACTCGGACCTGTACCAGCGAGCACAGAAGATGGGCACCCCCAGCTGTAGCAGACTGTCAGACGTTCAAGCCTCTCTGCACGGATAGTTACCGCCTGCCCACTCAGCAGAGGTCTAAGTACGAGCTGGTGACGCTTCCCCTGGCAGCGGAGCAGGGCCTGATAGTGCTTTTCATACTTAAATCTCTGTTTGAGACACAGATCTTCACGAGTCTCCTCTGGATGCACGCGCATCACAGGGGGAAGCACCCCCTCCGTCAAGCGTACACTCCTTAATTGGGAAATTGATTTTGTTTAGTTTGCATGTCAGCACCCTCGGCTCTCTCCAGGCTCCTTGTTTTCTCTGGCACTGCCAGCGTTGGGTCTCTAGGAACAGAGCAAAAGCCTCGGGTGTGTTGGCAACTCAGCTGAGGTCTTGTCAACTGCACATTCGATACAGCGGCCGTGCACGCCTCAGCTGGTTGGGAGTTCCTTACCAGCTGTGGCAGCCAGCCAGCCAGCACCCATGTCCTAACGAACCTTTTTTTGGTTGCTTTATTGTCTGTTTTGCTGAAAAAGCTTTTATCCCCTGGCACTTGAAGCAATATGATGACAGGGAACGGACTCCTACCGAACAGATGTTCCTTGCCCCTGCCGTTGCCTTCCCGTGACGCTCAAGGGGAACAAAGCAAATGGCTCGAGTTCACAGCAGGTGGTAGAAGTAACTTACTGTGTTAAACTGGGAATCAAAGTAAAACCAGCTGAGGGGGAGTCCGGAAGACTCGGGGGTTGGAGAGCTTGGATTAAGGCGAGCCCAGATAGCACGCCTGAGACCGGGTGTGCTGGGTCACGGGAGAAGTGCACAAAAATAATGAAAAAAATTGGCACGGAGTTTGGAGTCCTTTTTCTGCTTAATTATCTGGGCTGACTTCACCTACCAGATACTGCTGGGGTGCCTGTAAAACATACAGGTCCCTCCTGCCACAAAAGTATTTGAAAACAGGGTTTCTATAAAATAAATCGGAGGTGAAGCTTGCTCCGAGTGTTAGTTTGTACAGACGCCATTTAGACTTGCAGAGACTCCTTGGGGACGTTGGACATCCGGCTGCTTGATTTGTAGACGCAAGTAAGGAGGTTTAGGAGGGGAATTTTTGTTTGGTTTTTATTTTCCTTGGCGCGTCTGAAAGTTTCGTCTTTGGCCAAAGACCAAGAGGACTTTGGGAAACCCTCTGGGTCGCATTGGGCATTTGTTGGGGGGTATCCTGGTTTTGGAACCATTCTTATCTTGACACGCCCCGCTTTCTTGTTTTGATAGCGGTGCCTCTTCTGTCTCAATAGACCAGCATTAATTACCTGCTTTTCTTTAATTCCCTCTCTGTACCCGTGGTCTGAAAAGAGAGCTGCTCTTGGGCGGAGGGCCCGCTGCGGATTGAAATAGCGCAACTGAAACAGCCACCGCCGTAATGTGGGGGGAAGGAAGGGGGAGGTACGGTGACGTGCGATTATCCAGAGACTGACACCGCTGCCGCTTTTGTTCCCAGACTCTTGAAATGCCTGAAGACTTTCGGCGAAGTGCACTGAGCCGAGGTGACAGACTTGATGTTTAAAAGAATCAAACCTTATCTTAAAAATGGAATTGGAGAATAGCAACGCACAACTGCCCTCTTTCTTCTCTCTGCCTGTCTCCGCCGTTCGACCTACGTCTCAGGCAGCGATTAGGACAGGAAATCAAGCTGCCCGTCTTCCTCCTCCCCTTCCGACAGCACTAGCGTGCGACGGTCTCGTTGCTCCTGGGATCCCACAACCCCGAGAACAAACACGTAGATTGTAAAATAACACAAACTAACTGCCGAAGCCATGAAGCAGAAGGAGACCCTTCGCAACTGCGCTGGTCACTGCTGATGGAGAGAGAAATTGGACGATTTGGTGATAACAGAAAACTTTAAAAAAGAAAAGAAAATATAATCTATTTAGAATTAATTTATAGCTGTATATATGTTGTACTTTTAAACTATGCAGGGGTTGGATGATTAAATTATTTTGTTTTCTGCCCGGTTTGGTAAACAGGGAAGTGGGAGGTCTCTTCCCAGGGTCTCGCTCTGCAGCGCTTTCCTGCCTGACACGCTAAAACAAGAATCACTTTGCAGTTACTGTACTTTGCTTTCTGGAGGACAGCGGTGTTCTGCGGCTTGGGATGTCAATACCTGCCTTTTGGGTTTGTAATAAAAGAAATTCCAAATCTGTAGGGGGTAACAAAGAAATCGGGGAAACTGTCCAGATTTGTGGTGTGGTTTTGCAGCGTTGGCAGAAGCTGCGGCGGGTCAGCTGAGCCCCGGCGTCACGCTCAGTGACGGGAAGGATTGTCCTGGATGGTTTTTGCTCATCAGTCGTTGGGTTTATTTGTGCACGTAACTTCTTTTTCTGCAGAGTCTGCTTTAATTTTGCCTCGTAATCAGCGTGTGGCGTTCATTCTGTAAAGAGGGCTTTCCGCGAGCCATCTCCCTTTATTGGGTTTTTTATTTGTGTGTGTGTGTGTGTGTCCTACACTTGGGGTTCCTCACCCACCAGCACTCCCGTCTGCAACGTGGCCGTGGCCTTGACACCCCTATCTCTAACATTTCCTGGAGGAGACCTGTAAAACACTGCTAGTTCATAAGAAACGGAGCTTTCTCTTGCTTCTGTTGAAAGAAGTTTTGCCGGGGCAGATTGGAGGGTGCGTCTGATCTCTCCTCCGCCCCCACCCTGAGCTCTGCAGCATGTCTCTTGCTCGATCTAGTCGGGCAGGACCGGTGTTAGGGCAGCAGGAGGGCACTCGAAGTTAGGAGCCATCTCTTCAAAGCAAAACCGGCATGAGTGGAGCTACCTCCCATGGAATAAACTGGATTATTGGGGTCTTTTTGTTACTCTGCAGTTTGGTTTTGTTTAAAGACATTTCCACTAAGAACCGTCCCCCGACACCCTCAGGGGAATGAAGCGCAGCGGCTCCCGGGTGGGGTGGCAGGGGCTGGAAGAGCTGAGAGATAAGGTGGTTTTATTTCTTTGTTGTTAGGAATCCACGTGCTCTGTCTTTGGCTATTTATTTATTTTGCAAAATATCAGTCCTTCCATAACTGCGAGCCTTATTACCCCACAGCCACCATGACTTGGACCTGATTTTAAGGATTTTCTTTCCTTTTTTCCTTCTTTTTTTAAATGATTCTTCCACCTTCAGAAGGAATTGGGTGGAAGTATGGCATTTGGAAATAGCTCTTCATAGAGGCACAGGCCAGCCAGCATGAAGAGATCATGCGGAGGGGGGGCGTTAATCGTGTTCACAAAAGGTGCTGAGTGTCTTGCACAGCCGCATTCCTTGCCCAGAGCCTGCCCACCAAAACCTTTTGATTTATTTTTTTTTCCCCAAAGTAGATATCCATGGATAATAACAAGCGAGAGGGCGTAGATCCTAACGGATGCTCACAGAGGCTGTATCTCTCAATTTAGAATTAATTATACAATTGTACATCTATAAATAAATGTTTATAACGTGAAAGGCTCTGGCTGTGTTGGTGTCCTGTGGATCCTCACCCCAGCCAGCTCCGGTGTTGCAGCTCCTTCATGCCGCCTTCGTCGCATCCGCACAGCGCTCCGTAAATGAAAACATTTCGGCGTCTTTGCCATCCGGGTAAGCCCCAGGGGCTGAGAGCCCAGGCGCTGCGGGGGCCCTCGGCATGGGACAGGGAAGGACAGGGAGAAGGTGGAGAGGAGGCGGTGCCCCCCGAGGCAGCCGCGGGTGCTGGCAAGGTGGATGGCTTTGCTGGATGGCTTTGCTTCAAACTGGTTCCACTGGGATGCTCCCAGCAGGGTGTCTTGTACTGGAGGGACACCACACCTTCCCCTCCCACTGAAGCGCCCCTGTTAGCTGGTTCCCCGCGTCCTCAGGCCAAGCTCTTCTGGGGGATGCTGGATTCTCACCCCAGAATGCCACCGGCCCGGCGGCATCGCCCAGCGTTCTGAGGTGCCCTTTGGACGGGTCCCACCCGGGGAGGGCGGCGGGCAGGGAGGCTCGGGCTGCCTTTGTCTGGGGTGGAAATGCTGCCTTGGACGTACTTCCTGATGGCGGCGGCTCGGAAACTGCCAGCCCAGAATCCTCGGGGTCGGACTGGGGGGGTCTGCGCTCCCAAATGCTCTTTTCCCACCTCCCCCCTCCCTGGGGCAGCAAAGGGGTTTTTCCCACAGCACCTGGCACAGGCTTGGCCCGCTGGCATGCCCTTCCTCTTCCTCCTCCCCAGCCCCACGCACCAAAGGGCCGGAGGGTTTGGGGTGGGTTTTTCCCCTCTTTTCCGTTTTTCTTTTTCCTTCTCTCAGAGGCCAGGGGGTCACGTCACTTCTATTTCCCCTCGGCACCACGTTCCCAGCAGCGTCGGTGAGTCAGCCCCGCCGGCCTCTCGCAATGCCCGTGCCGGCGCACCGGCTGGGAGCGTCTGGCGGGACCCAACGCAGCTGCCAGGCAAAACCC
Source organism: Anhinga rufa (assembly GCA_013400875.1). NCBI lineage: Eukaryota > Metazoa > Chordata > Aves > Suliformes > Anhingidae > Anhinga > Anhinga rufa. The sequence goes on from VZTV01121093.1 coordinate 30,175, forward strand.
CACAGGGCCACCAATTTTTTTTCTAACTCTGCACTCAGGTGCAGCCACGCCCCAGTTTTGGGGGTGGTTTTCTGCGTTTCGGCTCATTCCCAACCCAGAGCAATGAGAGATGCCCTGCATTTCAGTATGCTGGTCCCTGCACTCTCACCCAAGGGGATTTGGGCTGCCCATTAGCTCCTTCCCCACTTGGCAGCTTGTTAGCCCGAGCTTTTAATTGGAGCAGCCACCAAAGGCAGCACAGAAGGTGGGTGCCCCACAAGCCTCCTCTGGCAGGTAGGGAGTGAAGGGGGACCCCGCTTCTCACCATTATCATTTTGGGCAGCAAAACATGAGCGTTTAGTGTTAAGGTGGGTTTTAAATCCTCATTTGCCTTATTGCTGCTGATGCCCCAAAAAACTCTGCCTTTCCCAACAACCGCGATGGCACCCGGGAGCCCCAGGCCGATGCTGGTGCTACAAATAGCCCCATTGCTGCCTCCTGGGTCCCAAAATATCCCTCCTCCTGCCCCCTCCCCACCCTGGCAGAGGCTAAATACAGCCTCCCTGGAAACTCCTGGCACCTTCCAGGGAGCTGCCAAACCCCGGGGACCTTGACGTCCCCCCCAGATTTGTCATGGAAAGGCCATTTTGCTATAAATAGAAGCAAAGCTTCACCTGCCATCACTCGTGGCTGGGGCTGTGACCATGGGGCGTTTCAGGGGCATGTGGACCCCATGTGGGTTTGTTTTGTTTTCTTGGCCCTTTCTGTAAAGCCTTGATTATTCCTTGTAACAGTAAATTAAAAAAACACGATGCAGTCTCTCGCCCACCCTCAGAAAGGCTGGCAGGGGGCAAGCTGGGGGCCACGCTGCTGCTGGCAGCGTGGCGAGGCATGGGGTGATCCCCTCTGCATGCTTCAGAGCTTGATACATAAAAATACATACAGTTATGGAGCTATGTATATAGCTTTGAGACACAATATGTCTCGGCAGAGGATGACGGCATGGCCCGAGCCAAGCAGCCAGTGCTGCTGCCCCCACCGCACCATGAATCTCTCACCATGGCTGGGGACCAACATGCCATTTCCCTCCCGCTCTGGTGGTGCCAAAACCTGCTCCTCTCATGATTTTGCCACAAAACTTTGGGTTTGGAGTTTCCTTCCCGGCCCCCGCAGTAGCTCCTAGCCTGGTTTGACAGCAGTTTTGCCACTGGACAGCCCCGCAGGGCACCTGATCCCAGCACGGGGCTGCCCCTCATGTCAGCGGGGGAATGATCCGACCAAGTGATACCCCAGACCTCAAAATTTTAGGGGAACCCCCCCCCAACAATGTGGCTTTGTGAAGGTGCATTTCCAGCTGTACCCGCCCAGCCCTGCTTGGTGCTTTGATCACTCCTAGGTGGTATTTACATGGGTGAGCAACACCAGCTCCAAACATTCCAGGTGTGGGTGTCCTTTTCAGAAACAGCTTTTTTTGTCAAAGATTTCCATCAAAAAGTCAGTGTCTGTCCACAGGGGGGGAAGCCCCAAACCAACCCAACAACAGAAGCTCAAGCCAGAACAAACTTGCATTTGAATGGAAATATTTTCTCTCTTCAGGCTGGTTTTACCCCCCCCCCTTCTGCCAGACTCCTTTGCCAAGCAGCTTAATTACACGTTAGTGAAAGCCTTTTCTCTGAGCAGCTCTAATTGCAGGCTTGGGGAATTGGTCTCCTTTTCCCAGAGGGTGTTTGGAGCTGGGGAAGCTCTCCCTCAGCAGGTGTGACCCTCACTTCCTCCCTCCCAATTTTAGCCAATCCTCCTGATTTTCTGCCCAGGAGGAGCAGGTGAGGCAGGGCTCTCACCCCCAGGGCACAGGCAGGCACCTGGCTGGCTCAGCTGCCCCTGAGTCACAGCCCCACAGCCTGCACTGGGTGGGCACAGCAGGATTCCCCCCATTCCCAAAGCCTTCAGCTCCCACAGCAGTGAAAGGCTTCCCAAGGATGCCAGCAGGGATTCCGGACCAGCCAGGAGCAGGCACATCATCCCCCTCCAGCCCCAGGTGAGAACAGGGAGACAGCAGGTTATCAACAAAGTCAGCTTTTATTAGAAAAGTAAAAAACCCCACCCCGACACGATTGCATAGGAAGTTTTCTTGCACTTGAACATCAAGTGTACGAGTGTAAACTGTAACCAATGAAGCCCCCACGGCGTGTCACAGCATGGGGTCCTGCCCTCTGTCCCCGTGTCGCCTCGCACGCACCCCTCTCCCACACCGCGCTCTCCTCTCGTGACCAAAGACTTAAGCAATTCCGGCTGCCCCCTCAGGCCTCACGGGGAGCCCAGCGCTGAGCCGCCCGGGTGCCAGCAGCCAGGTTTAGTCTTTGATCCGGACCTATCCGGACCTCGAGCCTGGCTATCACTCGCTCCCACATACACCCTCCCCCAGAAACCCCACTGATTACAATCCTTGTTACAAAAAAACAAACAACCCCCCCATGATTAATCGGCCAACAGGAGGAGACCATCTGCCCCCCAGCAGCCCTGCTGCCGCGACCACCCCGCAATCAGCAGTGCGAAGCGACCTCCGCCTGCGTCCTGGTCCGCTCCACATCGGGGACACCCCGGCACAGGCAGGGACCTCCGCCTGCCCAAACTACTTCCACCTACAGCCCTACTCCAGCCTAACCTAAACTACAGCGGCTGCTGGGAGCCGCCACGCTCTAACCAGCTCTTCCAAAGCGCTTGGTTAAGTCGCTTCTCCAGCACAGCCTGTCAGCACTCCTCTATGAGCAGCTGCTCGGAGCTGTACAGCTTTTTCTTGATGACTCTGAAGCCCGTGCTCAGCTTCAGCGGCGTGAAAGCCGGTCCTGAGGTGAACAGTCCCTGAATCTTGGGCCAGAGGCGGGAGTCCAGCCGGAGCACCAGGGTGAGCTGGAAGGTGGGCACCACGGCAGGGTCCACAGTGATGTGCCCCACATCGTGGCAGGCCTTGCCGTGCTCCACGCAGAGGTCGAGGAGAGCCCCGCGCAGCCCGCAGGGCTCGCTGCAGGCCAGGCGCAGCAGCTCCGTCCTCACCTGCGCCAGGAGCTGGGCCGGCATGAGGAGCCGGGAGCAGCGCTTGGCGCCCAGCGGGGCTCTGCCCAGCGTGGCCTGGACCACGTCCATCAGGTTGGCGCAGAGCAGCTCGTCCTCGGGGTCGTGCAGCAGGTCCAGGTCCGGCAGGGAGGCCCCCTCGGCGTACTCGGCATCTGCGGAGGGGACGGGAGGCAGGTCAGCGCCGAGGGGTGGGCTGGGGTCTCGCGGTTGGGGGGACGGGACACCGAGCCCAGGGGTTGGGGGTGTAACTAGGGTGCAGGGGCTTGGCACACCCCCCTCAGGGACCCCCTCACATCCCTCAGGGGGACCCTGGGACCCCAGACCCCTCAGGGACTGCCCCCATCCCCCAGAGCCCGCAGGGTCCCCCTCCGTATCCCTCAA
>VZTV01121096.1:220-11109 GCA_013400875.1 Anhinga rufa
TTTCATGATTAAAACCTTAAGTAGGACTTCTCTAAGGGGGGATGAACTCAGTTGTTAGACAAAAAATACACTCCTCCAGGGGACTGCCATAATGGACCTGGGTTGGGATCGGCCATTTTCTATTATTCCACTAGCATAAAGAGACAAGCACTCAGCCACAGAACACTAGCAGAAAATTTCTTTGGCTTACAGCAACTCCTGCTGCTGTATATGCTTTGTAGCACCCCCTGTGTCTCTATCCATCCAAACTCTATGGCAAGATGTAATTTCAGTCTAGTAGATGTCACCAACATGAAATTCAGATGAGCTTTTGCTGAGTTTCATCCATAGACAAGGTTAAGCAAGACAGCACAGGAGAGAAGTGCCCCTTGCTCCTAACTCAGCATTTTGTTGATGCAGAATTCACATGGGAATCCTACTCGGTGGAGCAATACAAAGTGTCAGGGTATGTGCTCTCCTGACACTGGGAAATAAAAAGTCCCCAACAGTTCTAACTCCCTGTATCATACGAGATACAGTGACAGACATATCTGCCCTAATTCACCTGTCCCTGCATCTGATTAAGCTTACCAAAATCTGTCTGTTTGACTAAAAGAGAATGGTTGTGTGCCCACTGTAAGAACTGTTAGGGGCTGAGCCTATTCTGTTGGTAGAGTAATGCTGCTTCCTCCTACCTCTCTGTGCAAGGGATTAAAATAATTTTAAGAATCCAAGGAAGCATGTCGACTTATCTGATGCTCAAAGAGAGACAGATAAAAACATTTGGCTTCTCTTTTTCTGGCATTGTCAACAGATGGGAGCGATACAGTTTTGACTGAACTTCAGAAGATACTTCGTATTGGAGGTATCTATTAGGTTCTGATTATCTTCAAGAAGAAATGTGCGGGACCTCATTACTTCAGTTGTTTAAAAATAGACTAGACAAAGCCCCGAATTTGCTATCACAGAGGACACCAACAGGAAAAGTCCATCAGCTCCTACTGAGTTCATATTATTGAGTCATGAGGGGCCAGTTCTGCTTAGTGTTTATAGTGGTCCAGAAGTATTGACCAGCAAATTTTCTCTAGAGGTAACAGTAATTGAAGTAATTGAAATTGGACTGGAATTGTAATCAGCTTTTGTATAACACATTAGATAATTACTCTGATTATTTTCCTAAATGAAGGCCTCCTTTTTTCAAATATTTGTCTTAAACCCAGCATGGCATGCTAACTCTGTTCTCTTAAAAGATCAAAGTTTACAAATTAAGTAGGATCAGTTAATAGGAAACTTGAAAACACTAGGAAGATTGAGACAGACTAATTTATAGTTGCATTTTTGTATTATGTAAACCCTGCCTGTGAAACTACGCAGGCTACTTGATATTTTTCCTTAAAAAGGAAAGAGGAGGATGTTACCAAACCATACAAATTAAATTCCAATAACTATTTGCATTCTGCCCACCACTTTCTCCTGCAGATGACAGTATGCCTTCAATTCTAGTCCAAAACTGCTGCAACTTTTGTTCTTTACACAACAGCCTGCAGGAACCACTCCAGTCAGTCTATTTACTAAAAACATGTGTGAATGAGACCTGAAAAGTACTGTTTTCTCTCTAACTGGCTCTGATGGCTCTTACAGTAAGGAGCGTGCTAAACACCACTGAGGGGTCCCCAAATTCCTCCCTCTTGAAAGGGGATACCCTTGTATACCCTACAGGTATACAGGTACCCCTACAGGGTATACAGGTATACCCTACTACACCACAGAGCATCTGAGGAGTTCTTTTCTGGGGGTGGCTATGCTTCAGCTATGACAGAAGTGGCCCTCATTTATAGCAAAGCCATTTAATTACTTTGAGAACTTCAGACCAAAGCCACTATATAAAATTGTGGTCCTGTCATGAAAGATAAATGAGCCTTCTTATAGAGCAGGCCTGCCAGATTGAATATATTTGACTGAATGCCTCATACAGGGTACCGTGCCATAGTTTGGGCAGGAAACATCTATGATTTAATCCTCCCAACCTCCATTAGAGGCTTTGTACCACATACTCTGTGTTAGCCCCATACCCCCATTCCTCTTCCATCAAATGCATTTACCGTCCCAGCAACAGAAGGCTGGAGGTGGATAAAAAATGTGCTTGCACAGCTAGGAGTGCTTTGATGCCATTGTAATGTGGGCATAAAATCAAGGAACATATGTAGAGGCAGCTGCTCGCAGTTGTGAAGGCATGTAAAAAATATAGGACTGTTGAAAAACTTTGATAGATTTTATAACTGGGGAACTATATATTTTTATTGTATACTATACGAACCCACAAAAAGTGATGCTTTCCTTTAGTACATTTATTCATTGCTCGTTTACAACAGAGTAATTCCATCATGCAACAAACTGGAAGGCTTATGCCTCGTCTCTTCACCAGGAGTTATAAGTATGTTGCACTAAATCTGTCTGAGAGAGAAACCAGACAGTGACAAGAACTGGGGGCATTACAGAGAAGGCTGAAAGCAGCTCTTTCTTGTGGTGAATCCCTGGCCATATTGTAGTTCCCTGCACACAGCTTCTTAAAGGAACTAGGGAAAACTGTTTTGTGTGTGTCTGGACTTGGGATCCTAGAGCGTATAGAGTTTAAGGGAAGGCTAGAAACCAAGTTTGAAGTTCTCTGAGACAGTGAGTTTCAGTGAATACACATCTAATCCTCCTGGATTATCTTCCCATTACCATCCTGATCTTTACCTTTGTTGAGAGAAATTGCATATAGCCTGCAGATCTTCAGATGACTGTCCTCCTCATAAGACTGCTGCCTTTGAACGAGAGTTCGGTTAGACAAAATTACTGTTACAGCAGAGAAGACAAGATATAGAATATTGCTGAATTTACCATACTTTGGACCTTTCCCTTTTAAAGCAATCCAGGAGCTTTAACTGAAGAAAGGCAGAGGTAACTAAAGTAGAGGACTAGCAAAGGAGAAACTACACAGAAGAGTGAAAAACTATACACAGAAACTCTGCAAGACTTTCTTGAACGGGCAAGGACTATATATGTGTGAGTCAACCTTACATTGTAATGCCACTGGCCCTATCCTGGAAATGTGACTATTAGGTTTAGCATGGGTAGAACAAAGCCCACAGTGCATAAGCATGCTACTACAGACTAAATATCACTTAGCCTCACCCTGTGTGAGGCCGGGAGAAAGACACCCAATTCTGGCAGTGTCCTGATGTGCAAAATGAGTAAACAAAGTGAAATCGCTACATTGCAGAGATACTGGAAGGATGATCTAACTAACATGATCAAAGTGATTTTAAAGTGTATGCACTTTCATTACAAACTAATTGAGCTCTTCCAGAGAGAGGGAAAATAGGATGTAATTATTATTTCTATGTCTGTCACGCATGTTCTAATTTGTTAATTGACATAAAATACCAGATGGAGAAACTGAGCAGTCTGATGGGGAGAGTTAGCTTTGCAGTAGCTGTATGAAAAACTCTGGTTTTAGTGACAAAGCAGATGAGAGCCCAGGCGGAGAAAGGCATGAGTAGGAAACCTAGGAGTTCATGACAGTGGGTGTCCCCCAGATTGTTACAGCAGTAGCATCATCAGGGTGTGCTCTACTTGAAATCACTGGTGCAATTAGTATGGATTAACTTGACCCATAAGACTGATAGTTTGTTGAACCTGCAAGGAACGGGGTTTTTTGTACACAAGTGGACAAGTGAAAATCTCTGCTTTTGACATAAAAACTAACATATTGGGAAGTTGATGTGTGCATGTAAATACAGGTAATAGTCTTAAAGCAGAAGGAATAGTCACTAAGAGAAGTCACATCCACTGTGTAGTTTAAAAAACTAGCAAGCAAATCTTCCTTACTAACACTGTTTTCTTCTCCCACCTGTAACAATACAAAATAGCATAGAGGGACACAAAATTTTACCTCCTGTTTATTGATTTGGAATTCAGATCAGATTAGGTCAAAAGGAAAGCAGACACCATCTTAAATTTTTCTGGTGAACTATGCAAAGTGTTTAGACAGTCTCAATCTAATCTCAAACCACCATCACTCGTAGTTTCATAAGAAGTAGAAAATGAATAAGCAATATATATCACTTCTAAGAAAAATATACAAGGGCAAGTTAATCCTTACTAACGTACAGTGCAATTCTATGCCATATCTTCCTGTGGATAATTAGAGGTCTTCAGATGCCAAGAGTAAAATTGCCAGCATTTTTATCAATGTTAAAAGTCCTTTGCCTTCTTTTTCAAAAAGTACTCTATGAGTGTATGATATAAATTATGTTACATTTCCTTCTCACCCTTCTTCCTCCAGATCCTATCACCCAGAACTAACCTGAAAGCTTGACAGACATTTCTTATCAGTGTTATGTTTTACCTGGTTCTTTGCCATCTTCTTGAGACTAAATCAGAAAAAACGTTACACATTTATCCACTGCTGCTGATATAATTCTGATCTTTCTAATCTTTCTCTCTTCCTCTTTCTTGCTATCAAAATGTTACCTATTAATTTATGTCCAAAAAGCACCTTGAAGCTGTAAAACCCAACGTAAGGGCTAAGTATCTGGAGTACAGCAGAGTCAGTCCAGTTCAGCATTCAACAGTATCGTTGTAAGGATGCTGCTGAACTTGAGGTTGCAAATGCCTTATCGCCATATGCCGCAAGCAGCCAAATGCCAAGTTTCTGTCCTCCAGAATCCTAGTAATTCAAGATCTACTACTTTTGGTGAAATCCCTGCTTGTCTCCAAAGTCAGGAGGCTGTTGTCTTCCTCACCACATGGTCAGTCTCTCAAATTCCCCGCATCTCTAACTACATAAAGGAAAAATCCTGGCTGTTCATACAATTGAGCATATGAAGAAGTGCCTTAACTTTTATTTTGCTCTTCAGGGGTCCAGAGAGGTAGCACAAGGCTACTGGTTGAAACTGGGTGGGGCAGCCAACTGTGAACTCTTCTGTAGTGGCTGTGCTTGCCACCTGATGAGAGTGTGTCCTGTCCTGATCAGAACAGACAGCGGGAGGGCTAGGTCTTGAGTCTAGTACTACTTGCCAGGGAGAAGCAAGGGCTAGCTGCCCATGAAAAGGGGGTCAAGACAGGAGCCAAGGTGAGCCCCTCACCGGTTCTGCACTCACCAAGAGGTATTGCAGGGGCTGAGCCAGGCAGAGATAGGGCCCTGCAACAGCCCCAGGCATGGCAAGGTGATGGGGGCTTGCTTCCTCTGGCTCGTCCCAACAAAAGGCTACAGGACACAGAGCTGCGATATGAGGCTGAGGGGCCAGACAGAACTGGGAAGAGGCACCTCTGTGACACAGCTCGGAGAAGGGCTGACGGTCCAGGTTCTGAAATAGCATTCCTGGTCCTGTGGGCAGCAGGTGAGGGGGTGGTGAGGCTGTTCAGGGCTGTTAAAGCCTGTGAGTGCCCTCAGGGACCTGACACCCTTACCTCACCCTAGAACTTGGGAAAATCAGTGATGCTTTCAAAAGTATCCACTGGCTCTGAGGAAACAAATTTAAGGATTGTGCAGTTTTGCATGAGTGCTCGAACATCTGCATTATTCATCTGGCCCTCATCACTATACTGAGCTCTAGGGAAACTTTACAATACTGTCAAAATGTATTACTATATGTTTTATAGGTCAAACCATTGTCTCTGTTTTACAGGTAGGATTTCAAGGTTCAGGCAGACTGCTGGCATGTCTGCATGATGAAATGGAGTGTGAAGCACACCTCCTTGAGATAGCAATGTTCATGGCTGCTTCAGAACCAGAAGCAGTACAGTTTCAGCACAGCCGCTGAACAAATAAGCTGTAATGATGAAAGACTGAACTTACAGCAGTGTCAAAGGTGGCCAGGCTGCTTTTGGATCTCATGAGTCTGCTCCTTACTAAGCAATGCCATGCCAATGCATCAGCTTGAAATCTCCGTGCTGTACTTGATTGTATGTTGTAGGCATGCCCCAAGTGATTCACCCACAAGCATTGAGGGAGTTGATGGCAGAAGAGGAAATGGTTTTTGGAGACTTCCTCCTACAGCCATGGCTAATTCTCAATAGAAGACCACCTCCTGGAGTCACTGAGAGACCATGGGAGTAGCTGTAGAAAAGCAGATGTTTTGGAGATAGACAAGAGGTGAAGCATGTTTTATGAACACTTGTACAGATCCTCCTGTTTGGTTTGAAACACAGAAACATATCTTAGCTCTCATTCAGATAAACAAGGAAAAAAAGGAATCTATCTCCTTCACAGAGCTCACCAACAGCATTACAGCCTGTCCTGCAGTCTCAGTGTTTTTCCTCAGTTTATTTTATTAACTGAAAAAAATTATAAGAATAATCTGCACAGAGTAAAAAGCAGTTGAGCACATGCTACTCTATACAGTGTGGTAGCTACATTTCAGAGTTAACTCAATTCCAGCAGGAGCTGTTCTGCTGGTTTGCAGACTTTCCCTCTCCCCTTTCCCTTTCCCTTGCAGGGGCCATATAAAGCAATTCTTGAAAATGTTTCCATGATTGCATTATAGCAGTCAAAAGTGCTGAGGGAGATACAATGACAAACAATGCACCATCATCAACAGCCACAATGCAAAACGACTCATTTGCTCTCAAATTGGTTGACTATTAGAGCTTTATTTAAATTCAGTTCTGTCTGGGACTTGGAAAACATTACTCCTGCTTTTTCATTCAACATGCAGCAACACACAAAGCCTGCCCTCTGTCCTCCTCCATCAAATGCTTGGGCCCCACATTGTCCTTTATGTTAAACCTCTTCTAAATACATGAAATCAGTGGAAGAAAAATCTAGGAATAAGCAATATTAACTCTAAGACAGGTGGCAAGAGGAAAAGGGCACAACTGTGTGTTTCTGGACTTTTAATATCTCTATCTTCATTCTAGTAACAAGTGAAAAGACACTGGAGGAAATAATAGGATGGGGCATTCAAAATATAAATTGGCAGTTTGATGAAGATGCGTGCAGATAGTGCATAACTTCCCCTAGCATTTAACTATTTTTCTCCCCAAATATCATATTTTTGTATTAGTTTTTTCCCCCAAAGATAGCAAAAGTAATTAGTTATGGAAAATCTTCGATTAGAATTTGACTCCTATGGGTTCTTCTATAAGATGGCTTATAAAGTCTCTCCAAGAAAGTTTATACCTGCATGCAATAGGCAGAATAGTCTAGTTCATATGAAACACATAAATTTAGAAACTGGAAATAATGTTTTTACTGGAGAGTATAAAATAGAAAATGGGCCTATCTTACTGAGTCAGCATTTATCTTTGGGTGCAAAATTTGAGACACAAATTGCTGGTTTCCTGAGTAGGTCCATCTCCCACTGACTCTAGAGGGAGCTCTGCATGCTCAGCAGCTTTGTGCATCTCCGTGATCTGAGTGCCTTGAAGTGATTTTTGAAACTAAGAAATCAAAAAGTAGGAGTAAACTTTGAAATTATGAATATTGAGTTCTTGGCAGTAGCTTCCTCAGCTGTAAAGCAGAGGGGTATTTACTTGGATATCTTTTAGGACCTGGTAGGAAATCTTTTTATAATATTTGTAAATATGTAAAGTTGTAAGGAGAGCTGGAGATGTGCAAGTTTTACTTGTGCTAGATTTACAGTGGTATGTTTGACACCCACTGAATACGCTCCTTTACTTAGCATAAAGTACTTTGTATATAGCACCAAATCATCTTGGAAAGGAATAAAATGAGCTAATGATCTAATTTTTTCATGTTATTTTTAAAGACTGTAGGGCAGTAACATTGTGCAGCATTCATAACATAGCATTTCAGTAGAGTTTTTTTGTCCCGAAGGACATAAATAAAGACAAAGCCCCTGAGTTTGGTTTAGCCTTTAGTATGAGACTCTGTTCTTGTTGGGTGAATTACAAACTTAAGAACCTGAAGGCCTTGAGCATAAAACAGCAGTCTTCTATTTCTAGAAGAATTTTTCATTAGCATCTTTCCCCAATATTTTAATCTATTACTAGACTTCAGAGTAGTGTGATGTGATGGATGATTTTGTAATGAAATGCATGACATCTGACTGTTCTTTGATTTGTATTGGGAGCCTGTCAGTGTCAACATAAAATGCCCAGGTTGATAAATTGCTATAAATCAACATTAAATCTATGAGAGTCAATGCATTTACACCTGTAGGAACAAAATCAGTAGTTGCTCCCATATTAAAAACAGGCTTTGCTTTTCTTAGATTATTAGCAATTCAAATACTGCTTATAATATATATTATCTATGTAATATATATTTATTCAAAGTGGAAATCTCAGTTTTCACTTATCTTGCATGTTTTAGTGCCTGAATTGGATTGACTTTGGAGAATTGATAAAATGAATGTAATAGAATGGCAAAAAGATTCCCAACCATTATTGCTGAGATTTTGGTTTTAAACACACTATACAAAAATCTGAATTTGGAGCCAAAGTCCCTTGCAGGTTCCAGATGGTGTGACATTTAGCCTTACTGTGTTCCCCAACTGTGCTCACTGAAACCGAAGGCATGGATCTAGAAACAACGCTGTTTATTGTACAGTATAATAGAAAAAATAGAAATAAATGTCATTTAGTTTTAAATGGTGTGGCAGATTTTTAACAGAATTTTACTTGGCTCATGGTCTGTTTTATTCTCTGTTTCATGCTTTTTCTGAAAAGCAGTCTGAGAGTGTATTAAACTGCTGCAATGCAAGATGCGTCACTTTTAATTCTGCTAAAGGCTTGTTTTTACCATAAGAATCCCTAGAGCTCATCTTCTGAGCTTTGTTTGAATGTAGTTTTATATGTCCTCAGAGCAAAACATTGCAAATGGAATGACATAGTTGTGATTAATATGCTGTGTATAAGGGTGTCTGAAATAGAATGTCAAGAGTTTTCAGATTTGCCTCTGCAAGAGAATCCAAAATGCACAGGTTAGTGACTGCAGAGGTATTTTAAGAACAGACAGGGTTTGGTTTGGGGGTTTGTTTGGTTTTTAACAAAGGTAGAAAATTTCCTGGGTACTAAAAAATAGTTATAGCAGCTTGGACGATACAAATTAATCTGATAGCGTACGTAATGGTACAAGCTGTTCATTATAGGATACAAGAGTCCTTCCTCTACCAATAGCTTTTCAAAACTAGTTCTTGTAGCTCTTGTCCTTGTTTCATGTTGCCCTGGCATATTCTAAAAACAGGAGCAGAGTCAAAAATAAAAATGTGCCTTTTCCATGTAAATAACCCTGGCAATTTATGTCTATAGCTGCAAGTGTTCTGCATGCAGTTCATGCAAGGCTGTCTCACATACCAGTCACTACAGACTCCTGCCATTTCACATAGCCAGAACATTGGTATAGAGAAATACTACCTATACATGCCTGTGTCTGGGGCATGCCAGCACTGTGGAAAATTCTGGCACTGTCAAATATAGAACAGTAGCAGGTAAAAGACCAATGGCCTGCAATTTAAATATCTGCAGAGTACTGATGATGAGGTAGGGGGAAAGAGGGAGTAGTGTTGGCCTCACAGTGGTTTTGTTCAGGAGAATATTTCAGCCAACAGAAAAACTGAAATTATGGCAGACTAGAATTAAGCACTTCCTATATTTTTGTTACTTGCAAGTCACCAGCCATTAGACTTTTCAAATTCAGATTTATTTATTTACTACTTGATTTGCAAATTGTTAGATTTATTTTTAACACACATCTTTAACTCACAAGAGGTATCTGAGATTAGGGCTTCTGTGGACGCCTAGCTATATTAAATAGCTATTACATTGACTAATGCAAGGAGTTAGCATTCCTAGAAGATGCATCTCAAGGAGATATCTCTTCATTACACTGAGTGGCCGCATACTCTGTTGTTCTGTGCATTGTCCTGTAGTGACAATTTCTCCATTGACTTTAGCAAGAGCCTGGGATTATTGTTTTAGACTAGACACTGAAATGTAGAAGTTTGCACTTGGCATTGTTAAATTGTATTCTGTTATTTCAAGCCATTCTCCCTTATGGCAGGGAAGTTTTGAATTCTCATCCTATCATCATCATGCAGTATTAGGTACAAGTTTAATTAAGGATTTTCTCTATTCAGTCATTCAAGTATAAGCTACTAGACAAGACAGACTGCATTCACACACTGCTTCCCACCATTTTGACAGGAAGCACCAGTAACGCTGTCAGGGCCCTGAGGGCACTACAGGCCTAAGAGCGCTAACCAGAGAGACCAGCACCCCTGCGGCCCTCCTGCCCATATGCACAGGGGCTCTCTTTAAGCTTAGCCTGGGGCCTTCAGGCCTTGTTTGAGCTACGAAGGGTTGTTGGTCTCCAGCTAAGGTATAGCTGTGCCTGGAAAGCATCCTGCAGCTTCTGACCTGTGGCCTGATTTTCTGGGCCTGCTTTATCACTGTGGACCTGCATGGTGATCACTGGACTGAGCCTGATGCCGGTCACCCTCACTGGACCTGACCCGTGGGCTGAGCTGGCCTTGACCTGCCTCCACGCTGAGGATGTGCCTGCTGATCTGGCTCGTGGCTGAACTGGCTGCTCTCCCCGGCTCTCTTGCCTGGGTGCTGTGGGGCTGGGTCCTGCCCGGTGAGGCCCCTGCCCCGCTGGCTGTGGTACCATGATTGACTCCTTTTCCCCTGGGGAGCAGCTGATTCTAGCGACTACTCTTGATCTATGTTTTTCTAATCAGGTGTATGCTCATACAACAGTTCACTATGGAATATGTTTCTGCAGACTACCTGTCACAGAATCACAGAATCACAGGTTGGAAGGGACCTCAGGGATCATTTAGTCCAACCTTTCTAGGAAGAGCACAGTCTAAACAAGATGGCCCAGCACCCTGTCCAGACGACTCTTGAAGGTGTCCAACGTGGCCAAGTCAACCCCTTCCCTGGGGAGATTATTCCAA
>VZTV01121096.1:11240-30331 GCA_013400875.1 Anhinga rufa
TTTTGATGCAACCCAGCATCCTGTTGGCCTTCTTGGCCGCAGCAGCACACTGTTCGCTCATGTTGAGCTTTCTGTCCACCAGGACCCCCAGGTCCCTTTCCACAGAGCTGCTCTCCAGAAGCTACCTAGGAGCCCTATAGGATGGTCAGAGCTACCACTGAAGTTGTGTAAACTCTGGTACTTTTATCCTTAAAGCCTATTATCTTGTTAGAGAAAGGACATAGGTAGATGTGATTTTATGTATTCATGACAGGCTTACTTGTGGTCACTCACCTTCTGACTAAAATTCCAATGTTCATAAATACTATTTTTTGATTATTCATTCAAGTACTTTAGGAACTTGAGAGTAAGCTGCTGGCCATATCCCAAGGCTTTCCTCTTCCTTGCTTAAAGATGAGTCCTTTCTAGGCTTCTGATGCTTTATCTGTATTGCATGAGTTATCAAAGATATTGGTTAAAAAACAGAGGTTGTTTCAGTCTACTCCAAGTTATTTAGTGTAAAATTCAACAGGATGAACCAACTTAAGCTTCTGAAGAGAAAAAAGAAAAGCACCAAACACAAAATTCTATTGCCTATATATTACCTTCCATTTAGCTCTCACTCTGAGGTGGTGCAGACCCACACTGAGTTTCTTGAAGTCCATTGATTTACTTTGTTTTCCATCCCTCCCTTGTAGCCGGCAAATTATATCTCTTTATCTTTTTCACTTGGGCTTATTCCCACCTTCACATATCCCTTCCTTTATCAACAGTGATTAGAATGGTTTGAACTTGTTGAATCACTTGTATGGGAGAAAGGGATATTCTTATTGCTTTGTATAGCTAACTGAAGTGTTCCGAATAGCCCTGGGGAGCAGTTTGTTATTAACTTGGGGTAAATATCTACCTCTATCCTCTGTCCTGCCATTTTTTTCTCTCCCAGAATATATCTGTGTATTTGAAATTCCTCATCATCATATAGTCTTGTGCTATAGGTGACCTGTTAGTATTATATATGAGACCTTTTGTAAGTACTTATCCTAGTTTATTGATCTATAGGATCTCACTGTGGTGAAGACCTTTTGTTTTCATCTCCTAAAGACTTTTATGATGTCTCAAGTAAGCATACTTGATGTATAAGGCAAAATTCCTTCCTTTGCTGTATCCACCCCTTACTAATCAGTTGCTATCTTTGCATTAATATTGCAGCCTGCCAATTATTCTGTCAAACACTTTCTTTCTAAAGGAAGTGGTAACATTGATCATATCTTAAGAATACAAGTTCTTCTTTATCCCTCATATCTTTTGAAGACATCTTTGTCTGAGTCATAATTCCTCCTGCTCTTTTATGATCTGTTACCTGCAACTGCATCCCTCTCAGTCTTCCCCAAACACAGATTTTAAATTTCTGTCAAGGTCGTTTGTGGGCATCTATCACAAACCTTTTCCCGTATTACTTTGGAGTTCTTTTTAGTTGATCAACAATTCTTTTTTTAATCCAAATTTCAGTATGCATATTTCAAATGCATTTCAATGCATTTCATATGCATTTTTTCTCTATATGTAATGGATTTAGATTTAAAACATGCCTATAGGCAAGGTATCTATTTAACAACATTTACATCCTGAGGAACAAAGGATGATTTATTCCAGGTTTCACTGGGATCTGGCTTTACTCTTGGTTGCAGTAGTTGAGTACTAATGAAACCCTATAGGGGCATATTCTGATTGTAAATTGTGATTAAGTGTTGAAATAAATAGGTTTGATTTGCACCCATAGAATGAACTGCATAAAATACTACATTGATTTCACTGTGCTAGCTTCATAATTATGCCAGTAAACAGGAGATCAAATATGGAAGGGAAAACTGCTGGTGCTGACAATATAGGCTAGAGCTCTTAAAAGATAACCTCTTTCTAAATGCAGATCTTCCTTTACTGAAAAGAGGTAAGGTGAGGTAATTCTTTTTACTCAAATAGAACTAGACATTTTATGTTTTAAAAAAATATATATACATTTATATGCACTGTATGGAAAGAATTTGGCCCCTTACTGTTTCAAACTTAGCTAGCTTTCCTTCATCTGCATGGTCCTTTACTTCTCAAAGGGTTTCTGCTTAATAGGTCTGATTTACTGTCCTTTTGAAGAAGAGTAGGATAATGGTATCCCAAAGGTGTTATGTAAGGAAATCGGGAAGCAGCCCTCATATTGGATAAAAGCACCGAGACAATTATTTGCATTCTTCAAAACCTCCATGAACCACACTGAGGTATGCAATAGAGAAAATTTATATTCATGGTGATGAAACATGTATAAACCTTGCTAAATGCAGACTTCCTTCCATTTCTTCAGGTTTTTTCCTTTTAAAAAAAGTAGACTGCTCCTAGCTGATGTATTTTTCCTGCACGATGAAAACAAGGGTTCTTTTTCTTCCCTCCAATCATGTTCCTCCCCAGGGATTTAGGTCTGGGGTTGTTCTTTCTCTGTAAGAATGGAATGATGACTGTAAATATAATTCACCCTAAGGATTCTTCAGCCATTGAAGAAGCAACTTGCCAATAGTCAAAGGTAGAAATGAAATGGATTTATTTGCATTGTCAAAGAGCCTGATATAGAAGGAAGGGAATAGTAACATTGCATGCAGATCTATTTTATGGCATTAAGTAGGTTCCTTTACTTCTTAGTCTAATTAAGTTCATAATAAATAAGAATCCATTCCTAACAGTGTTAGTAATCAAAGGTCAGAGAAAGATTGAGCAGGAAACAGCATAATTTTGCCCACGTGTATTGTTTGAAGGAGATTCTGAAAGAACAACCAATATAAAAGAAATACAGACTTCTCCCAATTGTTTGAGAATGTCGAAGTGCTTTATAAGCTGCTTAGTAGCAACGTACCATAAAATGAAGATGGAGGCTTTATCTTTGAAGAAACAGATTAGTATTAGCTGTCAAACGAAATGAGTTGGGTAGTCTTACTATAGCTCAAAGCATGAGTTTAGTGGGACTGCCTTTTTGAGAAAAGTTGGTAGACCTTGCCCTATACCTGCATCTCTTCCTGTTTCTTTTCTGTAAAGTAAAGTGCAGAACATGTCTAGTCATAAAAAAGGTTTGCCATTTCTGTAGGTATTTGATAATACAGGAAAGGATATCCCTTTGGGCCTCTTAATTCATTGAATTCCTGGCCTACATGTCATTAATACCATTGTCTAAAAGTTGCAGCTGATAACAAATGTGAGTGGAGTTAAAAGATACCAATTTTACTGATTTACTCAGTAAAGCCAAAGCTCAGAGGACAAATTAAAGTAGTATAAATTCTTCAAACAGTATTTGCAAGAAGCCGATTTGGAATTATACAGAGCATCAGTAACTTGCTGGAGACAAGGAAAGACAGCTAGTTTAGTTATTAGACCCTCTAGTCAGTGACCATGTGGGAAACAAGTGTATTTTGGATTGCTTTGCTTTTGTAGCGTATGACTTCGAAATCGGTGCCGACTGTGTTTAGTGGAGTATCTTTCTCCACTGTTGCTTGTTAACGGGCCTTCTGACCATTTCCTTGTATTTCTCTAGACAGCAGCATAAGCATAATCTGATGCTACAACATTTTTCCAGTCATGTCTGGAAAACTTAATTCACCATGATGTGGAACACTGGGCAAAGCTGCTTAATGCAGGGTAGATCATTCACTTCTGTTAATTCTCAGCTGAGAATTTCATACTTGTAGTTTTTAATCTTAAATAGATATCAGATCAAAGCTATGATCTGCTCTGAGAAGCCGCTAGTACCCATATTTCCAGCATCTTCATGATAATAATCCTTACTTTGGTGGGAAGTCCACAGCAGAAGGATTGTGCTGTGCTGCAGACTATAAAGAATGCTGACATCAAAATTAGCTTTCAGTAATTCCTGGCTCCTGGATCAGGGCTTGTTTTTCTTTATCAGGATTGTCCAGTAAATGTCAGCAGATGCACAAGTTAAAATAAATAGCACACTGACCGTGCAAAATTTGCTTTAAAGCTCTTAATTAGAAGCGCAACAGTTGATCCCTCTCTCCCCAGGGAAGGGAAGGAAAAAAGCATTGATTTCTCCAAATCATAACCAGCCCATCTTCCTTCCAGTTCAGAACAGTAGCCCCATCCCAACACTGAATCCAAACACTATCCTCGGGGAAGCTGTCTTCTGAGGGGCGTAATCTCTATAGGACTTTATTGGAGTACGGACTTTAATGAATATCCAATCTGATATATGGAAGAAATGGAGATTAGTGGCAATCCAGTAACATGACAGTAGGGTTAGCTTTGCAAATGTTTAGTTATTTTTCAGTTACAGGTTGTGCAAGGTGAAAGTGAATCAGAAAACCAATTTAGTGAATGCATAAGTAGCACATTAAGGATAGTAAAGCGATAGGAACTTACATAAGAGTTTGGGACCTAATAATCGATATGAAAAGTAAAAAGTGGACAATATGGAAAAAGTCATTACTTTGTATTCTTGCTTCTGTGTCATGTGAGATTTATTCCCCCTCTCTACCATCGCTGCAGGTTTCCTCCTTCTTTTCTTCATGTGGTCCTTTCAGTTTAAGTCTGTGGATCATGTTTCAGGTGAACATTTATTGCTGGAAGTCAGCAAATTATGGCAGCGGCTCTGACAGTCTTTCAGCTCATGTCTGTCATCTCAATTTACAGTGAGGATATAGTGCAAGAATTAGGTTTAGAATGGAATAAAATGTGATTATATTTTCCCTGGAGGAAATGTACCCACAGCTTCTCTAACAGCTAGGTTCTTTGCACTGATAAAAGCCTTTGGAAGTAATTACACATAGGACACAGTCCACAGCATTTTACTTTCGTATGCTATAAATAAGCCAGGATCAATTGTAAGTCATAATAAAAAAGGCAGCATGTATTAATTTTACATAGTATAATATATTTCAGGAGATGTGCAAGCTGATAACAAACTCATTGGTCTGCAGGGGGGAAAAGCTTCTTGCAACAGTGACTCATGAGTCATACAATATCCTAGGAATGCCCAATATACTCTGTGCATATATCAGAGGAGCTTCTCTTACAGTTTCTTTCTGTATAGAAATTGCTAGGTTTAATTGTACATCTTTGGAAAGAAATCATGACCTTCATTTCCAGCAGCCTCATGAACTAATCCTCCCTCTTACTCAGTAGCCCATCGAACCTCAGTAGTAAGTCCCAGCTGCTAGATAACTGATTCGGTCCACAAATGCTCAAGTACCTGATGCAGAAAAGCAAGGCTCTTCATTCTTGCCTTTTACAGATGAGGAGGCAGAGGCCCAGAGAAATTAAATACCGGCAGACCTCATCAGCAAGTAATTCAAAAGGCCGAATGAATATTCTAAGCCTAAGTTAAGGAAGACTGAAATGGGATTTTGTTTTAAACTAGCTATGTCTTTTGCTGGAGAGTACTGCTTCAGCATGTGAAAGCTACAATGAAGGTCGTGTAGATTTAACAGCTTCCTAAATGAATGTATGCATGCGTGCCTACATACACACAGGGACATACGCAACACCCCTTATTTATACAATGACCTCCAAATTGAATCATGGCCTATATTTAAAGCAGCTGTAAACAGATATCCTGAGGTTATCAAGCCATGCTGATAAGATGAATAACTAAAATGTTCGGGATGGGGGAGAAAATTCTGGCTCATTTAATCCTGAACTTCATTCAAGGTCATTTGAAAAAATCCCTAGGGAAGTAGAAACAGAAACTGCCAGAAGTCTCTAGGGAAACTCAGGACTATGCTTCATTAGGATAGGATAGTAATGTAAGGAAGAGGAGGGGTTTGTAAAGAATAAAGAGCCTGAGGTCCTAATCAGAAAAGAGAATTTATCAACAGTATGTGTTTGTATTTACACAACACTCTTCATAGATCTCATGTCTGAGAAATACACACCCTTGTCCCTGGATTCAGATTTAATTACCTTCCCCCAGCCCTGGATTAACTGCTGTAGATCCCTCCTTGTACATGGGTTTGAAATCACAGACCTTAAACACTCACCAGTGCCACCTACTCAGTTATCAACACAGAACATAAAAACTTCCTCACTGGTTTCACTGGACACATGTAGCAGAGTTTTCTCCCACAAATCTCTGCCCTGCCAGGTTGCTCTCACAAGGAAGCTACCTCCTCAGACACAGCAAAATAGTTTTTCAGTGATTAGGCCATGAAGTTCGCTCTCAGAAAAGATCAGAGTGATCACAAATGTTGACCTGACTGAACTGCAACAAGTTTCTTGGACTGTGACCTTTTCCAAATCACCCCCAGAGCTGCATAGTGGTGGAAAAAGAGCAAGAGATGAAGCAATTGTCTTTATGGCAATGCACCATAACCGAAATTGTCACAGGACCAGCATCCTGGCATCTTGTTATCATTTCAAAAGTTGGTAATACCTACAGCCTCTTTGCAGCTGAAGTAATGCACAGAAGCCTTGCTTGTTATCTTTGTTGCCTCTAAATACATACACATTTTCAAATCTCAGTTAAAAGGGCATCCTTTCTGTTTTAAATATAATCTCTTAATTTGTCATTCTAGAAATATTCTAAACTCTGTGATTTTAGTTCATCATTTGGGATTAATTGTACAGGATCAAGTAAGGTTATTGACAGTGCTGAATACAGTAAGAAACAGTGTTTATGAAGCCGGGAAAGGCAAGAAGAGGCTCCAGAAAACAGGAACTGTGAGAGTGAATAGTTTAATACCAGCATGCATGTGAAGGTGAAAAAGGTCAGAGCAGACTTTATACTTGCTTTACTGAGGAACAGAGAAATATTAAATTGCCAGGAGAGCATTTGTGGATGTAGTAAGGGGTAAAAATACTTTGCATGATACAAGCAGAGGTATTTATATGTCAATAAAGCATTATTTTCCTACCATGTAGTTTCACTCAGTACTTCCTTCTTATTAACTGGTTGCCCAGATACTCCAAAGGTATTTGCTGGGATTTCCTACAGCTGCTCAAATCTGTATCAACTGGGGGAGGTGGCTCTCTTCAGTAATAGAGGCTGAAATTTTAAAGGGATGCTATATAATTGCAAGGACCTCACTCGTGGTTTAGGCAGTAAACTCGATGGGTTTTTAAGAACAATGAAACATCCTTTCAAAAGAAAATAAATACCATCTTAGCATGCTTGAAAAAGCATTAGGACATGGGTTTGCCTCTTCTTTGTCTCTCTAAGGAACTCATCCCTTTAGGTGTCTATCAAACTGGCTGAAAAACATTAAGGTAAAACCTCTGAGTCAGTGTTAGTTTGTGTCTGGCTCTGCTTAGAAAAGCTCTAGACACAGGCTGTCTGGGAGCAGCCGGAGACAGGCCAAGCCCGAGCTGGGGGCAGGTGTGGGGGCTTCCCCTCCGCACCAAGGCAACTGTTAAGCCAAGCATCCTGAGCAAGCGTCATTTCAGGTATTTATTCCGTTTACCTAAATCCTGTCTACATTCAGTTCATGTACATGCTGGGTCAGTTCAAGAGAAATGCAGCCCTTTGCAGAAGGCCAGACGAAGGTCTGGGACCCCGCTCTGGGAATGTCAGGTGTGCGTAGGCTTTATGCCAGCTGCAAACACAAGGCTGAATTTCACCTTCCTCTCCAAAGCAGTAAAGTACTGGTTTTGTACCCCCACTTCAGCAACAGGTAAAATTCTTCCTTTTATATAGTGTGAAAAGTTGCTTAGTATATTTAGGTATTTTTGGATGAAAGGCAAAAATATGGTCAAAAAGATGGTCACCATCTTCCCTGCTCAGCTTTCAAGGTTTTGCAGCTTTTTGTGACTATTTCAGAGACTCAGGCTAAGTTTCAGGGGGTTCACACTTCTACCACCTAGCTCACCAGAAATAAGAGCATGAGGAATCATTGCTGCTGCAGTTTTTGAACTGGCAGATTATTAGACAATACTATGTTGCTTCATTGCTGCTGTAATATCATTAACTTCAATGCAGATATGCTGGCATGAAACTGGATTAATACACTGGTGAATCAGGTGCAGAAAACTGTAGGTCCCTTAGCTGTAGGGAAAAGTAATTAAACTTAATTGGAGTGATGGCTTCTAAATGGAGATATATAGCATTTTCAATAAGAATGGATTGTAGTGATTCAGTAGCAAGGCTTTTAACTATACTTAACTATTGCTTTATCTATATTGATTTTTTTGCAATTTACGAGTTTCCATTTTTTCTTAATATTTCCTTACCTTTCCTAACTTACTAGAAAACTTTTTTGTGGTATTGTTCATATTGAAATTGGATCAATGCAGGGAGTCCCTGCTATCTACAGAGAGTCTCCGATCAGCCTGTTGCAAGTGTATCTTCATTCCATATTTCACCATTTATCAGAGTTTAAAAAATATAAACAAAATATGGATAACAGCTTTTGCATCAAATATGCTTGTTCATAGAAATGGCAGTACACACTTCAATACGTCAGAGAATTTGTATGTTGGGGAATACTTTGATTCAGAGGAGCATTTAAGCATGTGATTCACTTCTAACTTCAAGGGTCTAAACACCAGTTAAGCATGTGCTTAGTTTCCTCTCCTGAGCGGAGAAACAGGGCCTCAGTAAGAAGCCAATGGCAGCAAAATTCAGTGGCCTTCGATGAAAATGAAGAACAGATTTTTTTGGGTCTAGCAGCTCTTCCCCTCTTCTCCCCAATAAACTAAAGAAGTCCTTTTGTTTCTTTAAAAAAACCCAAACCAACTAACCAAACAAAAAACCAAAACAAAACAAAAAAAAACAAAACAAAACAAAAAAAAATAAAACAACAAAGAAGGCTTAATTTTAGTTCATTGAATAAACATCTCCCTGCGTAGACAGACATATAGTGAAGGATAGTGCAGTCTAGGAAGACTGGAGCAAGTGTCCCTGGGCAGAGCTGAAAGAAATAAAAATGAGATGGAGTTCCTGTTGCTATTCAAAGGAAACTCTGCCTTCACTGTCTTGTGTCAGTTGTTAGATTGTCACTGGGTGGCACTCACTCGCAAATTCATTGATTTGTACAAATAAATGAACAGTAACAATTAATTACACACTCCATGAGTACAACTCGGTAGGAAGGCAGAAGCTGCGCAGACTTACACAGCCCCCCACACACCATCCCTGCTGTGTGATCAGGATCCTTATTAACATGCCAGGCAATCTCTGGTGATTCCTGCTAGCTATTTTTTCTTACTCTTTTGATCATGAACATAAAGCCTGGCTGAGTTCAGTGGAGCCATCCAGCAGCCTCAATGCATGTGGCCTTTGGGGAAAAAAAGTTACTAGTGCTGTTATACATGTCTCATAGGAAATTCCTGTGGTTTATATTTTTCTGTATAAATTGCTTCTCATCTTCATTGGAGGACCTGATGGTAGCTATGGTGTAAGGTAAGCTCTATTCTGATCTCGAAAGTGTAGCTCTCAGCTGCTACATGAAAGAAATCGAAAAAGCTACATCAGGCATTTAGACAAGAAATTTCAAAGCTGTTGACATATCTTGTCAACCCTCAGACTCAAAGGACAGTGTCTGCTTTCTGTCTAGGTAATTTTAAAAGGGAGACTAGACCTGTGCCCTGTATGGTCAACACAAAGGGCCTGCAGATATGATGAAAGATGTAGGTGACTAGCTGGGAGTTTCTACGCGATGTCGTGGATTCATTGAAACAGTTTGAGAGCCGAGAATTAGGCGCAGGAAGGACATGTCATACATAGCTCTTTGGGGAAAGGCCTGAGGGAGCTCTGCTGCTTTCCCTGCTGCTGACTCTGCAGCCAGCTGGGAAGGAGCATCAGAAAAAGTAGATGAGAAGGTCTTAACGAGAGGCCAGGCTCAACAAAAGCAGGGCGTTGGGTTAATTTTATGTATCAAAAAGGCTGGCCTTTTTGATGTATAAAAGAGAAGAAGCTATAGGTTAGGGAGAAGCTCATTGGGGTCAGAGGCTTATGAAGACAACAGGAGTAGTGGGTGCCAACACTTGACTTCTCATCCTTACCATGAGGCATTTGCATTTGTATCCAGACCCATGAGTTAGTTCCTAGATGAGCCCTCTTCGTAATTGCAAGGTGAACCTACCTTTTCGGCCTGGCCACACTACTTAGACACATAGCTAGTCTGACTGAGTTTTGGGTACTGTGGCTTTATTTAAAGCAGTGATGAATATATTCTGATGATCTTCCCAGTATTCCAAGCTGAGCACTCAGAATCATGAACGGCAATTAATCCCTTTAATTGCAATTATATTCCTTACCTAAATTAGGAAACCTCTAGTAAAATATTCTTTCAAGCGTTTTGCTTCATGATTTAAGTTCAGTGACAGGGGTAGATTACTGAAGCATATCTTCTTGGGTTTTGGGCATAGCATTCATCTTTTACCTGAGCCTGTCAAAAGTAGGATGGAAAAATAAAGTGCAATAACTGGCTGAAGTCTACAGAATTCTCCCTTCTGAATGGTGGTATTTTCCCATCCGATGAATGATTTTGTTTATATTCAGTTCATTCTTTGTTATCTCTGATATTTTTTCCCTGCAGTGTTTGTTGTGCTTAAGGCACAAGCGGAATGTTCATGAAAATATTCAGCTATAACTCTATTCAGGCAATAGAGGTGTTTTTCCTTCCCATTACCTACCACAGTGCTGACATTTTATTGCTTGCTGGGATAGGAGACAACAAGGGGAAAAATTGAGTCATTTTATTCCCATATCTAAAAATAAAACCCCTAAGAATGCTTTGTGAAAGAACAAGTAATTGCTGCAGAATTCACAAGCTCTGTTGTTCATTGAAAGGAGAATATTCTGGAGAGGAAATATTTGGAACTGAATAACTGTGATGTTACAGGTCTGTTGAGATGCTAAGATTTACAAATGTCCTTTTTTTCAATGGACTCTTTACCTGCTGTCAGTTAGGTAAGTATAAAAAAGTATTGTGACATTTTAAAGTGCTTTTATCATTGTAGTTGTAGAAAGCTTCACATATATTAACAAGTCTAGCTTTCCAGCAACCTGAAAGGTGGGGAAGTGTCTCCCCTTACGAACAGGGATGAAGGGGTGGTAGATTAAACAACTTGGTCAAGGTCACACGGCAAGTTTGTGGCAAAAACACATGAACCCAGATTTCTTGATCACTCAAAGAACAAAAGTAATCTTTTCTCCATAAAACAAGACAAATTTGCAAACTTGGCCAAGCCTGAAGCCATAAGTACGCAATGCAAAGATCATTGTGCTCTGAAACCCACCGACTTCTGCTACACTTCCAGTCAGCCTTACCGTGTTTTGAAAAGAAAGCTGTAAAGGCACATGTTCTGCAGCCACCAGTTGCCATGGTGAGTAAGGAAAAAAGGTTTTCTTACTACTTCTAAAAATATGTTTGCAATGTGCAGGGAGAAATCCAGAAAAGTAGAAAAGCAGAAACAATGAAATGGCTGTTAACTGTTATTGGTGTAAACCTTAGGGCCTCCTCGGAAATCTAAAGCTATTAGGAGTTAAAAATACTAAGCTCCTCTTCTATATTCAGTCTTTGCTGGGAATACAGGATCTGAAGGTGAGTTGTTTTTTGCTTTTAGTCAGATTTATGTTGACCCTGTCAAAGTTAGGAACAGTCTTGGGGTGTCTCTAAAGTCTGGGAGCCCTGTTCAAAGGCCTATATAAATGGGAGGTTGCTGGATAAGAGATGGGCTAAAGACCTGGGCGATGAAAACCATTGGAAGTGCATGAGTTTAGTAACCTTACAAAACCTAGGATTTTGCTGCACAGACTTGAGCACCATCTACCGGACCTTTATTTGCTGACTCATTATTGTTTAAATGTCAACAGAGGACAGTATCAGGACTATTTGTGTTTGAGACTTTGCCCTGCCATCAAGGCTATTTTTGCTGCACTAGCAAAATGCAAGCAGCTTCTTCTCTCTTGAATCAGTGAGGTGAAACAAAGGCAGCGTGGTGGAATCCAGGATCTGTCCGCAATGTAGTAATGAGTTCATGGGCTCTTAATTCTGAACTTGTTTATTCTCTTCAGTCTACATAAAATGTCAGGCAGAGCAGACAGAGCAAACTGCATTCTCTGTCCTCAGAGTTTCTGGCAAGGCAACAGAACTGTTGCAGGATACAAGATTTTTTTGCAAGATTGTAAACTCACATGGATAGGGATTTGGTGTAAATTCAGGTTTTGGCTGTGATTTGGTTGAAAGTTCTGCTGGTTTTTGTGGCTGTTTTTTTGGGTTGGTGGTTGTTTTTTTTTTCTCCCCAAGGTAACTTACAGACATAAAATAATCTGTTCACCTGATGGGTATTATTTTTTTAAAAATCACTGAAAGTATGACCCTTAGTTACTAGGAAACAAAGACAAATTTTCAGTAGACACTGAGAAATCCTGAGCCTGCAGTTTGATCATGCATCCAGCCATGTGCTAATATATAAATGGCTTTTTACTTAGCATTTTTCTTATGAGCTCAGTAAAAATATTCCCTATCCAAAATTGCCTCTGTTTTGGAAAAAGCAGATATCAGTGCAGACATCCCATCTAAGATGTAGTTTAACCTCACAAGTTACCATATAAATAAGTGACAACACAACATCCTGGCTGCTGCCTTCCAAAAGGTTTAATTCTTATGTAGAACATTGAGGTCTGCAGGACGATCATTTCTTCTCCCTCCATTTCAAGGGATAGTTCCATCAAATGAAAAGAAGTGCAGTCAGGATTCCATTCTTCAGGGAGAACTTAAAAAGTGGGACATTGGACTCCTCTTACAATGTACTGGTTTCATCGCCTCTTCAGTCCACTGAAGTGCTCTTAAAAGGTGGTTTTCTGGAGGCAGCAGGAAGTGAATGGAGTAAGAGATTGGTAATAGGTCTGGCCCAAATGAATACAGCTGCTTTGTCCCAGGAACAGCCATCATCATTCATGTGCATTTTAATTCCTGCTCCTGGATCACTGACATTTTCTTCTGTATTTAAAACAACTATTTGTGGCTCCATCTCCTGGTCTAAGGAGAAGCTTGGCAGCTGAAGAAGAAAATTATGAAAAATGGTCTATCTAGAGAGAGGGCATCAGGAGCAGATCCCTTACTACATTTGAATTTGCTTGTTTTGGATTGCTGCTTCTGCATGTGAATCACACACGGGAGTGGTACGCCCTGACACTTCAGGATCTATGCAGTTCTAGGCAGCTGTCCCATTTACTTGTTGCTTTAGAGCGGGAGGAAGAGGAGTTATGTTGCCAAACGGGAGGTACAGACTGCAATTTAGCAGAGAAAACCAAAAATAAAACATCAAGCAGAAGTAAGGAGATTTCTGTCTCTCCATTAATCCCTAATCATTTTGCCACTTATTGGTTATTTAACCAATGAATTTATGTTCCAGGTTTGAGCAGCTGCAAGAAGTAAGGGCTGGGAAGGAGAGTGTTTGAAAGTGGCATCTGTCTGTTAGCGGTAATTAAGCCGAAATATGCAAAGTTTCAGAGTTCTAACTGCTCCCGTTAAGCTGTTGATGAGCAGTAAAATCTCTGATTAAATTTTAAGCAGAGGGAAATGGGCCAGCCTCCTGATATGGGGAGGCTGATGGAGTGGAGCGTGGGCAATTACGTGTGCTGCATGCCTGTGCTAGAGGGGAGACAATGCATCCAGGCGCTGACTATCTAAGCCAGCAGCCGCTCGCTACTGCTTCCCTGCAGAGGTGGGCCCTGAGCTCCGTTCTGTGCTGACTGCCAGCCCCCAGAGCGTCAGCCATTTACAGCATGGCGAAGACATATGGGATGGAGTTGAATGGCTTTTGCACAGCCTTAGTTTTCCAATATACATACACACCACAACCAAGGAGATTTTCTTTTTTTTTTTTTCTTTCTTGCTGTCTCAAAGCATACAGATGCCTTCAGCAAATCACGATGTACTGGTGGACATTTCTCTACCTCAGAACGGTAATTGTGAAGGTTAATTAATGTTTTTATAGCACTCTGAAAGCTCTAAAACACTGTGTAAAGGCAGTTAATTGTTACTCCAGTAAATATCGGTATTAATTATCATTATCTAACTTAGCCCTCCTCCTCCACCGCTCCTGTCTGGCTCCCATCCCTTCTTTCCTAACCATTTGTCAGGCCACCTCCTGGAATGAACCAGAGGCATCGTTCCCTAACATGTGAAGTGTCATGGAGCTCTATGAGTAATGAATGAGCCCATTACAACTTTACAGTAGAGGAAACAGGTTAATCCTTTGTCAAATCAGTGCACACAGTGTCCTCTTTCCTTGTTCCGATTGCTCAAGGGGTGACGGCAGTTTCTCATCCACAGCCTTTCAGGTAACCACTGATGCATTTTTAGGACAGAGATAGGTACGACACCGCACACAGGCCTTCAGATCCTGTCACAGGGGAGCAAAGCTGACAGAAGCTGACAGCAGTGACTAATGCTCTGAGCTAACTTTCTTTGAAACAATCCTTTAGGAAAAAAAAACCCAAACCCAAAACAAACAACAATGAAAAAAACCTTTTTCAAGTCCTGAATGATTCGTTTAATTAAACATAAAATCCTCAACCGTCCAAAACCTATTGCTTTATGAGACAGTTCTCTGTAGGGAGACTGATGTACATGTGTAGTCTTTCATCCTGCGGATTCCCAGTATTCATTGCAGGATCCTGATATGAAGAGTAGCCATCTTAAGGGTGAAAAATGGCAGCTTTTTATGACAGCAGAGAGTACATAACCACATGTATTTGGTCTGGCTGAGTTGGAGTTAATTTTCCCCATAGCAGCCCTCCTCGCGCTGTGCTTTGTACTGGGAGCTAGAAGGGTGTTGATAGCACACCAGTGTTTTGGCTGCTGCTGAGTAGTGCCGGCACAGCGTCAAGGCGGTCTCTCCAGCATTCCCCCCCTCACCAGTAGGCGGGGGGTGAGCAAGATTCTGGGAGGGGACACAGCCAGGACAGCTGACCCCAACAGACCAAAGGGATATTCTATACCATATGACGTCCACTCAGCAATAAAGGGAGTGAGAAAGGAGGAGGAAGTGGGGGTATTCATTATTTGCGATATTCATCATCTGGAGCAACAGCTATGCGTACTGAAGACCTGCTTCCCGGGAAGTGGCTGGACATCGCCTGCTGATAGGAAGTAGAGAATAAATCTTTTGTTTTCCTTTTGCTTCCGTGTGCAGCCTTTGCTTTTGCTTTTGCTTTTACTAAATTGCCTTTATCTTGACTCACGAGGGTTTTTTTCCATCTCATTTTCTCCCCCCCATCCTGTTGAGGATGGGGGTGCCAGAGCAGCTTGGTGGCACCTGGTGTCCGGCCAGGGTCAACCTGCCACACCACCCATAGTGGAGGGTGGGAAACAGAGTATTGTATTGAACAGACACTGCGAGATGGAGATCATTTGAAGAGAGCACTTGTAGAGGGTGTGAGAGCATTATCAGCTGTGTGTTTGTTAACAGAGGAGCCATAACTGATTAACACCTTGGATTCCTTCTTCCAGCGGGCTTATATTATGGAATTTGAAGCACTCTACTTATCAGATGAGAAAAGGGAAAACAAATTTTAATCCTACCTTTGTAATCCTCACTTCCAGTGAGGACAGAGGAAAAATGGACAGCTGTGCTTCGAGGGGGAGACAAGAACTGGCCTATTTAGGAGGTGAAGTTTCCTGCAGAAATCTCAACAACCAGGATTGGTTTGGATAACGTGCTACAGAGTTGGTGACCAGCTGGAATAATTTCTAGATGGCCATTTTTAACAAGAGCCATAGTCCAGGCAGGGCAGCTGTGCCATCTCCCCCAGCCCTAGGTCTACTAGTTCTGTGACACTCAGAGTTTTCACAAAACTCAACAGACCCTCAGCAGCTCATGTTAAATCAGTATTGTTAGACCTTCATGTACAAGAGTACTGAAGAAGGCTTTACAATGCCTAGGATTTAGGCATCATTGCATTGTAAAGGTTCCTCTAAGCATAAAAATGACCCCGCTTAATTCCTTGCATTACATCAAGTGGATGGATGGAATTGTGTTTTCTTAACTACAGGGAGTTATGGGCTAAGACTATGAGCCTTATCTAAGCTTTCTAGTTATATACCTGTGCACCAGGGATGGGTGCACCAAAGACACAATATTCCTATATGGGTGAGTGGCAGTGGGGAGAAGAGTGGCAGTGGGGAGAAGACAAGTGCTTTATATAAAGACTGCGAAAAAGGAGGAACTCTACTAGGAGGAAGCAGAAACAGGTCAGTGCAAAGCTCCCTCCACTGAAACTTAATTACTGCTAAAGGAACAGAAAGCCTCTTTAGGAGACATATGTTGTTGTTATACCCATTCTTCTGGAATCGCTGTGGCTACCAAATCATACAGGTTGTGCAGATAGGATTTCGCATGCTCAGCACACAGTGGGTGGTTGTTATAATAAACATTAGCAGTGTTTGAGGACAGTAGAGAAGCATTCAGACTTTGGGTTTGTTCTTATAAACAGCTTTTATCTGGTTGTTAATTAAAGACTCAGTAGAGCTCATTATCTTAATAATATGAAAGTAGGCTTAGCTAATTCTGTCACAGGCTTAGCAGCAGCTTAGTGTTTTGGTGGTCCAGCAAGTTGTTATCCAAGAGGAGTTCTTGGATGTTCTTGCTCAGTTTGTTAGGTGGACTATGTAGTACCACTAGCCTGAAGAGCATGGGATTTGTGGATTGGTCTCAGATGCACAGGGTCCAGTCCTATAAGACAACAGTTGCTCCCCGTTCCTGGGGGAGAAGGAAGAGAGAGTCCCATAGCATCCAAAGAGACAAGCCGCTGACATCAGCTATACCACTTACGAATGTTTCCCTTCTGGGTTATGTCAGATTTGGAAGATGATTTCTGCCCTCCTGCTCAACTACATTTGGGCTCAAGAACTCACCAGCTTTTAAAAGGGTAAACCCAAACAGTGGCAAAAGCTCTTCCTGCTGCCCTCCTTTTAGTTTGTCCTCACTTATTTCTCCTTATTGCACTGAAGTACCCTTGGAAGCCTAGTTGCATGTTAGCATCTTGGTCAGCTTCACAAACACCATGACAACAAGCCAAACGATCTGGCACTGATCTTTGCCAAAAGTTAGTGCAAAGAACACACTGCTGTATGTTTGTAGTTATAAAAGAATTAAAATGTACTCAGAGTCCTGGAAAATGTGGAGTGGGACTCCTAATCAGATTCCTATCAGAATTAATTCAAAATTATATTATAGAAATTCTTTATTTCTATTGCATAGGAAAATACAGTGGTTTATAGCTTTCAATTCAGTTGGCTCTATCTTCAAATCATGATTAAAACAAATTCTTGTGAGCTGGAAGTGAAATGCATTCTTCAGGCACAGACTTGGGTAAATGTTCTGCAGGATGTTGCCAAAGAGCTTCTTTTCTAAGAAAGAGAAAAAGGAACAGGTTGATTTTGTATGGGACTAGTGCTGCCTGAAGCATTCTGCTCTCCTGGCTGTCAAGTGTATTCAGGGACTTAAGACTGACAAAACTGGGACACTGACTGAGGAAGGATATTATTTATTTTGGAAGTGGCTCTATTTTAATTTGCTTTTTGCATTATAAACTGTACCTTCCTAGATAACCACAGATGTGCAGTGTGATGCTGTAGGGTAGCATGAGGAAAACATCACCTGTTAGTTCTGTTAGACCAAACCTCAGATGCTTAGGAAGGGAGAAGGTCAAGGGGAGGAAGAAGAGGTCGCCTCAGCTTTGGGATTTGCTCTTTGACTCTCCTAGACAAATACCTCTTAGTCCAACAGAACTTAGATTTGCTCTGGTGTAAGGTATCACGTCTGTCTCACCTGTTTTGTAGTCCTTGTATTTAACATGAATCTTCAGGAGTACTGGTTTGATGAATAAGAAGGGTTGTTATCTGACCAGATAGTTTGCATTTTGGCCATTGAGTTGGTCTGTTGAGCAAGCTATCGCCATTTGAATTTCTGTCCTTTTTTGTACTAAAAGGCTTTGCAAAACATGCTAGAGCTCTGAAGCTATTGGCAACAGGAGATTTAAGAGAGTATGAAGAAAAGAATAATGCATCTGGAACTATTCTCTGTATTGTTACAAAGCAAAAATAAAAGAAAAACAGCAGGCTGAAAGGATGTGATCTGCTTAAACAAAAATGAAATATCATTAAGAAAAGACCCAGTCAAACAGTGGAAAGAAAGACAAATTTGACACACTCATTCCGACACATGCATTATGCTTCAAGGTGCTATCCTGATCTCTTCTGGGCATCTTTTAAGCTACTTGATCTCTGGATCGAAATGCACTTAATTTTATGGAAACGAAGCTTGAAGTTGAGGCTGAAATATAAAGAATTCAACTGCAACTATGGAACAGTGTGAGTCCTCATCATCAGCTACTACTGTAAATAATCAATACACAGTAAAATAAAATATTAAGGATAATCTGAAAATGTTTTAAGCTACTTTTTAAAAATAAATAGGTGGCTGCCCCAGGCATCATTGTTTAAAGGCCTGATGAATCTTTGAGCTCTAGCCCCACATCTGACACTTATTTAATAGATTGCCTTGGAGAAGTCATGTCCACACATTATGTTTCATGCCCCTAATCTGTAAAATCAGTATGAAAATATTTACTCCCTAGGCTGTTGTGGAAATTAATTAACATTTCCATAGTTCTTTAAAGATGTAAAGTGCCAAGTAGTATTATGATTATGCTCCCTCAGTCTATGATTTTGTCAGATGTCACAAATAATATGGGTCAGTAGCTGGATGCAGACTTCCAATGAAATTTAAGGGGTCTGTATGAGGTAGTTCTGCAGTATTAAATAATAATAATTTTCACTCCAAGTTAATAATAAAAAAGTCTTCAGCATTTGATATGAGGCATTATGCTGCCAGGTATGTCATTTTAAAATTTGAAAGTAAAATCAAGAAAAGCCCCTAATATTCTGCAGTTATTAAATGCTAACGGAACTTTTCCCATAGATATACTGATGCTATTGGTGTTTTACCTAAGTTCCATGATGGGATGCTGCATTTGGATTCCATTAATTCCTGCTTTTCATGGCAGAGGGCATTCTTCATTGGTTTTGCCATCATTCTTCTGTTTGCAGCTTGACAACTTCAATGTTCTTCCTCAGAAGCGGCTGCATTTTGGTGAAAGGTGATGTCATTTT
>VZTV01121097.1:945-15761 GCA_013400875.1 Anhinga rufa
GTTTTCAATACCTTTTATTTGATAGAAAATGGCAGTCTTCAAGGAACAACATGTCATAAAGTCATGTCAACTTCAACTCAATTTTCAGTTAGATGTTTAGTGGAGTAATTTGAAATAAAAGCAGATTTTTAATTTCATTTTGTTCTAAGCTTTCTGGTTTGTTCTGAGTTTCCATACGGCACACCACATGTTTGCCCTGTGCCACGGTTCAAGTTCATGTTGATCACTTTAGTTCAATCGTTTGCCTTTTTCTGTCCTCTGTGAGCTCAGGGTCGCTCATGTCTTGTTTGCTGCTGTGCCGTTAATGGTTGCTGTTTGCTTCAGCAGCATTTTCAGAGGATTCCCCAGCATAGAGATTGATACTGCTCCTCTCTGTCAGCTGGCTTTCAGCCACCTCTCCTGCCACCAGCCAAAATTTATCTGTAATGCCTCTCATTCAGCAAGTGGTCTGGTATCCGACAATGGCACTGTGTTTTCTGTGGGAAGAGGCAGCCTTTTAGTTATCAGACCAAACTAGCATGGGCTTCATGAAGACCATCCCCAAGTGGGACAGGGAACAACAGCAGCAACCTTTTCAAGCTGGCTTAGACTGTGCCTGGAGGAGGGAGGATGGCGCCAAGGGAATCTCTCCCCTTTCAGTTCCCCGTGAGCAGCCAAGGCTCTGGAGGAGGCATGAGGAAAAGTTATTTTAACGCTCTTTCAGCTCTCTCACATACCCAAACATGTACCTGCAGTGCAGCAGCAAATGGGGCAGCTCTTCTGCATAGCATTCCTTCTCACTGCTGCTGTTTGTGCTGCTGTGCTTAATTTGCTGGGATCAGAGGAAAGGTGTGAGGCAGTATGCATCTTTCTGCATTTATGCAGCTTTGCTCTGCAAATGCTGTGAAAATAGCAACAGGTTTTGCACCATATTTGCTTTGTTTACTGTTATGTGTGCTTTAAGTTCCCGGAACAATTCCACATGTATATTTTCCATCCTTCTTCATCTGGTGTGTTGCTTGCTCGGCATGGAAGCCGAAGGATTTGTGGGTAGTGTTCATGACTCGTGTGATTGTGGGATCCTAAGCAGGCATACTGAGAGGATTATAGCATAACTAAAACCTGGTCTACAAATCAGGAATAGACATACTTTTGGCTCCCATTACTATTGTGTTGCTGTAGCATAATTTTTCATGAGGAGAGGTTGTTTGCCAATCATTCAACCTCCAATTTGTAGACTCAAAGGTCTGCTTATTGTCTGCTCTGTATCTTCTGACTTGGCGGTGTGATCCTTTAGGGGCTGGAGCTTATATAGTCATAGCCCAGGGAATCGCTGGAGTAAACAAAGCTCCTCACATACCCCGGGAAGGAGTAAAAGTTATGAATGAAAATAAATTCTCTTTTTGTTTCGGAAAGCACAAGGTTCTAGGCTGAGCACGATGGCTCAGTGGTGGAGGTGGTGCTCATTGGCATAGCACACGCAGAGCGATGGCGCGGTGAAGGGGACTGGGTGGGAATCCTGAGACCCCTGCTATAGCAGTGGAGGAGAGGAGAGAGAACTGCCCAACTGAACTAACAGATAAAACCCTATGTGTAAAGTCACCCCTATTTAAAACTCCTTGTTGTGGGGAACTGGAGATTCGTCCAGAAGAAAGGCACCTCATCCTAGTGCCAAGGGTTACGGTCCCACTGTAGCCCCGAGGAGATGGAGAAGAGCTTGTCCCAGCATGAGCGTGGTGGGCAGAACTGGGCTCTGTTGCCTCCCAGCCTCCTGCACAGAGTAGCTCAGCTGTCAGCTGGGTGATTGCAAAGGAAAGCAGTCCCAGTCTCCCAAACCAGGAGTCCTTTGTGCGAATACGGTTGCACTGACAATGTGAAGGAATAGACCTTGGTGAGATAGATGGATGAATAGATGGATAGATGGATGGGGACTAGCGTCAGCAAGAATGTCTCTGGAGTTCCCACCTCCAGCTACCAGCTCAGCTGTGAGCATGGACCTGTTGCCTCCCTGTCTCCAGAGGGAAGCCCTTCTTGTGGCAGATTGCTATCTCCAGTTGCCCTACTGCTAAAAGAAGTGTCTTTACTCTCTACCACCTCTGCTTTTTCTCTGTATTCCATTATTGTTCACCTTCTCTATTTTTTTACAGAGTTAATGTCCCTCTGCCTTCCTTATCCTGCATACTGCCATTACATCCTCAAATTAAACTGGCCGCAAACAGTCTTCCTTTTCAGCTCAAAAAAAGGAAAAGTGTTAATTTT
The DNA here is from genome assembly GCA_013400875.1 of Anhinga rufa. Classification (NCBI taxonomy): domain Eukaryota; kingdom Metazoa; phylum Chordata; class Aves; order Suliformes; family Anhingidae; genus Anhinga; species Anhinga rufa. The sequence continues at coordinate 3,184 of VZTV01121097.1, forward strand.
CATGAAATAACTGAAATATATTGCATACTTTGAAGTGAACTGTGATTGTTTTGTTTTGTTTTGGATCGGGAAATGGTTGTTATCAGCATCAAAATTTTAGATTTCATTTCTGAAACAACAGCAACAGCAGCAACAGCAGAAAATGTTTGGACTGAATTTGTGCTGAAAATTTCAAAATAGCAACATTTGTCACAAAACAGGAATTCCTATCTCTTTTTCTGTTAAGAAAAGGCACAGGACCAGAAGGCAGGATTTGCATCATTGAGATTGTTCTCCACTGTCACAAGCAAAGATGTGGCGGGACTGATGACAATGGAATGAAAATTCTCCAACCTATTTTTTCAATTAGTCATCTTATTTTCCCCCCGTATTTGATGTCAGTCACCCATTTATTGGGGGAAGGTAGGGTGGGGAAAAGTACAGAAACAAATGCTTGCTCTTCTAAGTTTATTTAGAGTGCAAAGACAACCCAAGGAATAGGCAGTTCCAGTGCACGGCATGCCCTTTTTTTTTGTGTATGGAACATTACATTTACTCTCTTGAATTTTTCTAAAAAAAAAAAAGGGCGATTAAGTACATAATAAATAGAAGTAGGGAAAAAACCCTCCTTTTGCTATTATGTGTGACTGCTGGCAAGTTTTGGAATCTTTTTCTATGCTGAGTTTCGTATTTCACAGTGATATGTCACAGATACCACGAGTCCCTTTTCTTTTGTTTGGGAGGAGGTTAATGAAGAATTAATTTCTTTGTCACAAAAATTGAACTAGATCTTTTGGTCAGTGATTGCTGTTTTGATTGCAGTTTTGTGCCAGTGGCATCACTTCTTGGAAACTAAAGCAGGAGCAGCTGAGGAAAACACTGCTGTGATGTGAAGCCTAGTCTGGCTGTACTAATTTAATCCACATTTTGTGACGATTGGGATGTTTTTAAATATGTTCAGTGAAGGCTGATGATGGATTTTAAGCACATACAGTATGTGATCACTTATTTTTTAAAGTCCAAAGCAGTAAAGCTGTATTTTATTGCCTTGGCTTAGAGCATAAAAGGTGATGGTAGATCTGGATATGTACTTGTGTTTGTGCAGATATTATTTAGTTTTCATTTGCTGGGCAGACTCAGTCCCAGCCTGAGGAGGAACGGGAGGGGTGGCTGCAGAACCAGGGGGCTGTGGGAGCATGTCCACACTCTGTGCAGAGATGCTAAGGCAGAAGGTGGTGTATTTAACCCTTGGTTCCCATCCCCTCTCCACAGCAAAGGCCTGGAGTTTCTTTGAACTTGTTTGATTATACTACTTTTACTATATGTATACTACACTTGTTTAGTACTTTTATACAGATGGAGGCTCATAGTCTGCTCTTATTTTAATCTCATCAACAATATCACTATTTCACTCAGTGGAGTTGCTACGAATTTTTTTGTAGGTGTAAATGAGAGTGAAATTTGACACGCTGTTTCCAATTGCTGAACTGCATTTCAGCATGGTGTTATTTCAAGCACTTGCAATTCCTGTAAGTTATCTGGTATCTACAGGGCTCTTGCAGTACATATTTGTGCTTGTACATACTCTCAGCTTCTGATCCATTCTTCAGTGGATTCATTTCTGCAGTCAAAAGAGATCAACCTAAAACATCCTCTTTGCATCCTCTCCAAAATACATAAAAATTTCACTATAGACACATAAGCATGTATATATTACATTCAGAGGCAGAGCAGTTTAACATTTTTAGAAATTCTTTCACCAGGCTTTGAAAATCTTCGTTCGTATGTGTGAAGGGTGGACTTCAAAGTGCTCATATGTCAATGTGAATCTGTAAATCTAACTTTAGACACCCATTTCTGAAAAATCTCAGACATAATTTTTCTATGTATACAGTGTTCATATATATGCATTCTCTGCGTGTGGTGCATGTGCTTATATCTGTAGGTAATATTATGTCAATATAAATGCAAGGAGAGTTAGGCAGTGAACTACAAATCTCATTTCCTCTTATTTCATTATAAGGCAGCAGTGCAGAAGGCATAAGAATGAAATGCCCAGTGCACATGCATCTATCAAGATGTGCTTGACAGGTGTTTAAGGTGGGCATAATGCATAGTTGTAACTGCACTTCTTCGGTTACAATGCCATGAGATGTAGTGCTATGGTTTCTGTGGTGCAATTTTGTCCAGCCGTTGTCCCACGCTGGAGGGTGGCAGTCTGTTAAACCTCCGCTGCTCCTCCACTGTCTGGACTAGCAGAAATCAAGGCAGCAAGGAGTCTGGTGAGCATTGCAGGGGGCACTGGTCTAAGAAGAAATAGAGTCCCCTTGGCTCAAGTCAAGAGGTTTAACTGAAGGGACTTTTGTATTTCATGCTTCAGGACGTGACCGTGTACATTATGTAGTTCGGCAGGTATTGCACCTATTTATGGCCTTAAAAAAACATTAGATATCTGTGTTCAGGGTAAGCATTACCGTAGAACAGTCATCTGGCTTTTGTAATGAATTTGTTCACATTGGTGATTGCTATCATGTGGTCCATTAATTGCCTGTTGTCAGGGATTTCTGTAACTGGTTTGTATTAAAAATATTTTTTCAGTGGAAGCTTTTGCATCTATTATGCCTTATTTTGGAAGAAAGTTAGGAACTGGCTACATTGTGGTTTTCGAGGTCTTGAACTATTTATGGGATTGTCTGCTAGACCCTACAATTACTTGCAGGCTTTAAGTGTTGCATGGGAAATGAAGTAACAGCGCAGGGGGAGAATGATCTTAGAAAGCTCAAACTGCTAGAATGAAAATATAAAAAGGCAGTTTCTCAATTTGAATTAGTTACAGAAATCACAAAAATCATGTGACTGGCTTTTGCTTTTACTCAATGGTAAAAGATAATTAAAAATAAGCACTATTGAAAGTATTCACACATTCAAAGTTATTTTGGGATGTTTCATTTGTGTAGCAGTTGGATCAGTACAGCAAAGCATCATGAAGTGAGCAAAGAGCTCTACAAGAAGTGGAATGTGGGAAATCAAATACTCTGTCCTGACTGAATGCTCTGGTTGCAGTCAATACATTTACAGATAATATAAGGCAAGTCACTAATCTGTTGTTTAATCTTTGAAACACTTTACTTGAAATCTGGTCCTTGTCATCGTCCCAGCTACATAGATACCCTACTTACCTTGGGATCAACTGAGTGGTTTTTGCTCTGCTAAGCTATTGGTACTGTTCTAAAATAACTCATATATTAAATAATAATATTTTCAAAAGTTTTGACTGCCTGTTAAACAGGAAAGGTGGAAAAAGCCTGCCTTTTCCTTAGTTTATTTTCTGTGAAGATCTTATCATTATCACTATATCTGCATTGGTGCTGTAAGATTTGTACTGATGTCCTCAATTCTGATATTTGATTTTTCATTAACAAAGTAACAGTAATTTTAGAATGCGTGGGGGGTTTTGTTAGAATTAATTTTCCTATGGTATTTTAGCTGAACACCTGTGGGCTTTCTTGTTCGTAAGAATTGGGGTTTGGGTGATCTAAGGTGTGATAGGTAAGAGGATTTGACACAGCTTGTCATTAAATCACTTGCTCAGGTTCAGCCTAGGTGATAATCATGGGAAGATGGTAACTGCCTGGCAGATGTTGGGTGGCATTTATGATGCGATGTTTGTGCATTTGGTTCCTAGTGGAGAAGTGTTGAAAAACATCATTATTTGTTGGCAGTCAAAACAGAGAGGAGCTGGATAACGAACTAGCATATGGAGTGAAACAGTGTCTCAGCATTAGACATGGTCCCTTCAGCTCAAGGCTACAGCATACTGATGGCAGTGTGGCCCAGATTCACTGAAGCTGTTGTGAGTAAGTCTGAACTCAGATGGTGCGTTAAATCCCTCAGCTGTGGACCTCTTGAGCATAGTGCTCACGTTGACCTGCCTCTTAGCAGCACTAATTAACTTGGCCACGATGTCGTGTATTATGGCAGTACATCTCCTGGTTTGAAGTTGGCTTGCACCTAACCGGTTCGCATCACAGGCAGAATGAGTGTGCAGCTGTTTGTGTAGACCTGGCCTGAGGGACCTTCAGTCACTGACACTGAAGAGCTGGAAGAAGTTTTAAGTTAAAGTAGAATGCAGGTGGGGCCTCCTAGGAGTTTTGCTGGCATTGAGTGGGGATGTTTAAGAATGAACTCTGTAGGCTTCTCTTTTAATGGGTGAAAAGTCCGAGTTTGGGCTGGTGATTCATGTCTGCACTTGTAGGTTAAACAAGCCTGGTACTGCTTTCTGGCAGAGAGACCAATTGGCAACAACTGACTCTGACCATACTGTTGAACTCTTTTATCCCTAAAACAGAGTGGCTGCTTGCAAAGAGCATATTGAAGATTATTCCAGGCCCATGTTAACTCTTGAGCCATGTGTAGGAATTGCTTGGGAGAGGGTTACTCTGAGCACAAACTGTGCCAGGGACTGTTGTAACAATTGGAGGGTGCAGACCACTGAATAATATATTGTGTAATATATTGGTACACCTGCAAACAGATAGCCAGAGGACACAGTTTGACATTACAAGGTGATCTTTAGCAACACCTACCTCTCTCTACTTGTTCCTGTCCCCTTGTCACAGTGGACACTATGCCATCCTCTGGGATGGCACAGCTGTTTCTGTGCCATTTTGATCCAGCTTGAAGAAGATGATGTGCTGGGCAGTTTTTCAGTAGAATCAGTTCACTGATCTGCTTCATCATCTGGCTGCATGCACAAACTGAGCTGTCGTGGTTTAGCCCCAGTCAGCAGCCAGGCACCACGCAGCCGCTCGCTCACTCCCCCCTGGTGGGATGGGGGAGAGAATCGGAAGAGTAAAAGTGAGGAATCTCATGGGTCGAGATAAAGACAGTTTAATAGGGAAAGAAAGAGCTGCGCATACAAGCAAAGCAAAACAAGGAATTCACTGCTCCCCACGGGCAGGCAGGTGTTCAGCCGTCTCCAGGAAAGCAGGGCTCCATCACGCATAACAGTTACTTGGGAAGACAAACGCCATCACTCCCAATGTCCCCCACTTTCTTCTTCTTCCCCCAGCTTTATATACTGAGCATGACAATATATGGTATGGAATACCCCTTTGGTCAGTTGGGGTCAGCTGTCCTGGCTGTGTCCCCTCCCAGGTTCCCGTGTACCCGGCACAGCACGGGAAGCTGAAAAAGTCCTTGACTAGTGTAAGTGCTACTTAGCAACAACTAAAACATCTCCACATTATCACCACTGCTTCAGCATAAATCTAAAACATAGCCCCATACTAGCTACTATGAAGTAAATTAACTCTGTCCCAGCTGAAACCAGGACATGAGCTCATATGCATCGAAAAGCAGGATGGCACACTGCAGGTCAACTTGCAGGTGGCAAAACTCAGGCCAACAAATGCCATAAGTCAGTATTGTTGTTGAACATATTGCAAGGCCAAGCCACACCTCAGGTGAGTCTAGAAAGAGGCTTTATTCTGTATAACATGCAGACTGAACAGCTTAGCAAGTGTAAGAAGAATTCACTTTCTGTGTAGGCTTCCCCTGACTTCTTAAAATCATTTTTGATTTCAGTCCCATGGCCTCTGTAGGTCAGATCAGCCCTACTGGCTGAATTACTTTAAGAATAATAACTATGATAGTTTTAATCCATGTACTTTTAGAGGTGTTTTTACACTGTCTGCAGTGAACAATGACATTGTCTTCCATACATGTGGAAGGCATAACAAAACCTGAATGCAGTTCTTTTTTTGGCACAGCCTTTTCCATAACATTCAGGTATAGCACAGTGTATTTTGCCTACCGAACATTAGAAAGAAATTAAGTGACTAGTGGGATTATCTCTGAAGAAATACTTTTCCAGAAAAGATGTGCTGCAGTCCGCTGTGTCTTTTCTGGAATAGATGGGGACTGTGCAAACTGGAATGAACTGCACAGGGAGAAACATTGAATAAATTGCAAATCAAATAGAACTGAAGGTACAATCCTTAACATACTTCATAGTGTGAAGTGTCTCAGAAAATCAACCTGTTAAGTACAATACCAGATGGAAATGATTGGTAGAGTTACAAGAAAATCAGACTCATGTCTGTAACACAGGAGGCTCAGTGTATCTTGATAGGCAGCTTGGAAAACCACAGACCCCATAGCATATATTCCATGGAAGAGTTTCTGTCCAAATGGCTTAATGGAAAAAGCAAATATGACCTGTTGTGTTTGTGTAGAGAAAGCTATCAAATTCTAATGAGTAATTGTCATGAAAAGGACAAAGAGGGAAGTGCTTTCACATACTCTTCAGAGAGGGAGAATAAAATATTTTGGCTGTGGCAAAAGCAGAAAAAATGTAGTCCCCAGAGGATCGTCTTCCCCTTCTTACTTATATCACTGATGCAAAAAGAGAAATTAAAAAGCATAGTAGTGTTAACTTTTTTGCTTTATGCAGCTACCTTTCAGGTAATTTTTAGTTTGAAGAGAAACACTTCCTACAGTCAAGAGGGCATGAGTAGGAAGGTTGGATTTTACACTGGTGGACATTTGGGACAGGTGTCACACTACTGAATTTAGCAAAGTTATTTCAGATGCTCATCCTTGTAACTGGGAGCAAAATCCAATCAGTAATGTGAAGATAAAATTAATAACATGTAGATACTGGAAAGGCTTATTATGTTTCTTTAGGATTTGTTTGTTGTCTATTGTCAGACTACTGTCAAAGCACTGTGCATGTTGCTAACTTAGTAATAATTTTGGAAAAGTTTCATGATAAAGGAGGCCAAACACCAGTACAGATTGCCAACAGAAGTTGTGGCATTTCCATCTCTGGAAATTTTTTGAAACTGAGCTGTACAAAGACCTGAGCCGCATGATCTAACTTCAAAGTTAGCCTGGCCTAGCTTCTGGTTAGAGTAGGTAACCTCCAGAGGTCCCTTCCATCCTGAATTATTCTGACATTCTCTGCCATTATTCTCATTTGTTTCTGAAATCCTGGGAATATTTGCATAGAGTCCTACCACAGAAAAGGTTCTCAGAGCTGCTCAGTACACTCCTTTGCATGGGCAGATGGAGAAAGAGAAAACTAATGATACGGTACTTTTCATGCATCGCTACGTGGGAATGTCAGGGTGGGTTGCATCAGCATCTTAAAACATGGCTTGTATCTTTACTTTGATGACTGGCTAGCTCAATACCAATGCTGTCAATTCATCAGCCGGAAATCTTAGAGGAAAGGTCCCCTTGTTTCTGATGATCACCCGAAGTATGGTACTGAAAAAAGTGTGGTTTATCCTTGTATGTATTTAAAGTAGAGATAAGAAATATTAAAGCCATTAAATAGGGCACTGGCGACAATGCGTTTGAAGTACTGAGTACTGCTTTGCTCATCCATGTTTAAGAAATATGAATCGAAAGAGGTGCTGAAAGAGCTATTAGAATGACCAAGAAGAGCCTTGTTTAGCACAGCTGAACACAAACTAAGATAAATATGGTTCCTCTCAGTGAATGTTTTGGGAGTAAACACTTGGGAAAGACAACAATCCATATATATCCAGTCTGTAACTCTATATAAATTGTCCATAAAGAAACATAGCTGCAAATTAAAAGGCAGTTTCCTACCTAGATTGAGCTTCTTGAGTAATGTCCTACTTATAGCACTAAAGACAAAAAAAAACCCCAGAGCTCTAACTTGTTTTCCAACTGATCGTTTTCTCTGATCACTTTTGAACAAAACTGAATGCTATGGGTGCCTTCGCTAACAGAGTACTGGATTTTAGTAGTTCACCAAGTCCTTCCTAGTCATATGTTCCATATGGACAAAGTTTCACTGTGAAGTGGAGCAGCTTTCTGAGATATTTATAGCTAGGAAATGCATTCAGAAGGATTACCATAACTTTCTGACTGTAGTTTTACTTGTGGAAAAATTAATACTGAGTATTTTCACCAAAATCAGGAGAACTGAAAACATAATCTTGAATTTCATGGGCTTTTTCCTTTTTGTTGAAGAGAATATGAAATTTATACTGAAAGTCCATACTGAAAGGAGAGAGATGAAGGAAAAGGGGCACGTTTCAATCGCAACATTAACCTTTGTTTTCAGTGCCTGTGCTCTCAACACAGAGTGGTGAAGCTATCAAGACATTTCCACAGCATCATCTTTTCCTGTTTGTTTTTTGGGGTTGCTGCTCTTTTTGTTCTTTGTATTGTAGAAGCGCAGTATTTAACAGTCTAGTAGTAAGTATAGTCTGCAGTTTCTCAGAGGATCCCCAGTTGTAAATCTTTGACAGGACTTTCCTATGTCACCCTATGTGCCCTAGCTGTTGCAGCATGTCCCACTGGTAGGAATAGGATGTGACTCAAGCATTCTTGTCATCAAAAATGTCAATAGGAAAATAAAATACTTCTACTATACCAAATACTTCTAGCAATTAGCTCATCTCCAGGGGGGCAGAAAAGAGAAATGCATAGTATTTGTAGGTTGTCAAGGAACCTGGAAACGTATTTCATTCAGTAAGTAAAAAGGAAGAGTTTGGAAACCGTTTACAGCAGGTGTCAAAGGTTGTGGAACAAGGGCATGGTGATATGGGCTCTCTCCACTGCATACATCACTGACTGAAGTGCTTTCTTTAGGTGGAGTTTTCCTTCTCCACCTATGTATTTATTGAACAGCATATGCAAAATCAGTCATTTCCCAAGAATTATTTTAACCTAGCGTAGCACATTTTAAAAGCAATTCATGTGGGTGTGCAGCACTAAGTACTACTGAAATCTTCAGCATAAAATTACTCGGATCTTGGAAGTGCACACCGGTATGGGGGACATTGAAAGAGCTTCGTTCCCAATAAATCTTGGAATAGGTCGATATATTGGCTAGAGTGGGTTATAGTTGGGTAAACACCTGCAGTAGAAAGCGATCAAGGCACATGCATTTATATGGACTATTGGTCACTAAGATATCACAGGAACATATCAACTTAGGCTGCTCTTTGATCGTGGCATGGGATGCTGGCCTTTGCAATAGTCTTACCTCATTCTTTTCAATATTTTACCCTATCAAATCTCTGCACTTTTCCTAACCCAAAAGAAGGAAGACTTGTCTAGGACTGCTTGTACATTTGATGAATCAAAACATGAATGTCTTGTCCAAGGTCATACCCAAAATGTGGCTGAGGAAAAGATATTCTGGTCCTCATCTATTACCCTAACCATAAATGCATTTGTCATCTTCCATTGGTCCCTTGCCTCATTTACTACACTTCATACAGCTTGATCAATGAGCTTATCATCCATACTTACTTAGCTACTGAAAGAGTAAGGGGCTTCTGAGCAGCATACATTATCATAAATTGATAAAAATTCATAAAAATCTGTATTCTGGTATATATGCTAGGAGCAGACAACTTTATATTTATTCCTTGACTTTTCAATGCCTGCCTTTGAACTTGCTAGTATCTGTAGCTGTATTAAAAATACAGGTTGATGCCTAAAAATTTTTCCTATGATATTTCTCTGGAGAAAACCAATAAAAGATAAAGCACTAGCACACCACGTAGTGAACTGTCAGTGAGTCCTTTTGCCACACTCTGTAGCCCTTTTATTTTAAGAAAAAAAATTACTGATTAGAAAATGAACATTAAATTAGCATTGTATTTCTGCCATACCTTTGGATTTTGCACCAAGAGAACTAAATCAATGTATATCTTCATTTCATACATGTTTCACTTAAATGCTAGTTGCAGTAATTTTATTTTAATAATTTAGTGTCCTCTGTTCTGCATATGCAAAATCCCTTTGCTAAATTCTTAGAACTTGACATAATCAGATCTACTGGCTTTTTCCTGGATCTAGGAAAAACATGTCTGTCATAAGGACTGCATTGCTACTGAAAGTGGCGTGTTTCTTTTGAGGAAATGAACTGTTGAAAAACAGGCCATAGGGAGGGTGTGTGGCTTTGTTTTGTTCTGTGTTTCTATATCTATCTATCTACAAAATGAGACATTCAGAAAAACAATACACTCCAAATGTGAGACAAGCCTCTGTGTTGTGAGGAACTGAAAAATGACTCTGAAAAGGAAATGCATTGACTGTTTTTCACTCTGCATGCTATGTATAATAAATGTGTCTTTTCCGGTATGTTAAAGAATGGAATCAATCAGAGTGAGAAATGTTAATAGAGGACTGTCCAGGTAGTTTATAAATACCCTCCCTCATCTGTCCCGAGCAATGCCTGCCTTGTCTGTTGGAAGCCCACCACCACAGGAGATGGGGGATTTTCTCTGCTGATGCTGCGCATCAGGACTTGCCCGCTGGAGATGCACTTGAGCTAGGACCAAGTCACGGGTCACCTAATCGTGCACGGCTGAAGTTCTGTGTCCTGTATCATGTGCTAGACCACACTAGGTGACCCTATGCAGACGGATTTCTTCAGCAAGGGAAGACAGAGTGTGTGGGGGGTTACATAGGACCTTTGTGATCAGAGCAGTGCTCATATAAACAGTTTGTGAGGAAACAGGCATAGCTAAAAGTTACTTTTCTGTTTAATTCTGTTTAATTTTGTATGCTTTGAATTCCAGAAACTGAAATTACTTTGTGCATGGGTTATAAATATTTAACATGCATTTTTAATGAATAAGAAATTGACTTTAAGGGTCAGTAGTAGATTTGGTTACTTTTTCAGGTACTTAAAAAAATTCTTTCTCATTATATTTGTAAATGTAATTTTAAAATCTTTAAAAAGAAATTAATATAGGCCATCAGAGAATTATCTCTAGTAGATAACACTTATGAGTGTTTTCACTTCTATTGCACCATTAGACAAGGATATCAGAGTTTTTGATGAATACCAAAGTCTTGCAAGGAAAACAGATTTCCCAAGGTCATACAGTAATTTTATGGAAGATTCAGAAACAGAAAACAGCTCCATGCTTTATCTGCTCTAATCGAATAGTTTTCCAGATGGTAGACTATTTTCCTCAGCAGTTTCTCCAGCTTTCGTATGTTTCCTACAAGAGGTAGTATACTTAAAAGACCATCTTATGGAATAAAGTTTTGGAAAAAAATTATGCTGGGAGCAATCCTTGTTTCTGTGAATAAATTGCCCTAATAAATGTCTTTTGCTATTTAAATTGCTTATAATATAGTCATGTTCAAAATAAGACTGTTGCTGAAACCAACTGATGTTATTAATTGAAACATCAACAGAGCACTGATGCTGGTGCAAATGACAAAGTCCAAAAGTCTCAGAAACTTATTACCATCGCTCTGATGGCAAAATGATTGGAAAAATACAGCATTTGAGTTACTTGACAAATTTATATGCCTAAAGAGAAGATGTGAAGTAAAGCCTAGCTAGTCTTCGTTATATACTGAAGATTGCAGTATTTGTGAATGATACCAGACATTCACCTGTAAGGCAGCAAGTCCATGCCTGAAATCAGGAATAACATGCCATTATTTTACATCTTTTGATACACTACATGCATATACTCATTCCTTTTCTATAAGCCCTCACAAAGGGAAAAGAAAAGGATGGAATAGTATGTCTGGAAAAATAAAGATAAATTTTAAAGTTAGCTAGGCTCCTCTATCCTATTATCTTAACACAAACACGAGTCTCATCACTGGCTGTAGCCCAATTTGGCTTTTGAAGGTAAAACTGTGTCTCCTGAAATGCCTTCAAGACATGATTACACCTTTAGTTCTGAGGTCCATAAACCGTTACTCTGGGTGCTCATAAATATGCATTTCCTTTACACTTTTAAGTAAGCTGCTATTGCTGTCATTCACTTTTAGTTAAGACCTGTCAGGTGGTATTTCTGTTGAAGGAAAGAAGTTTAAATTATGGGTGAACTGAAGATATGTAGTCCTTAGGAGTGCTAAAATTATGAGTGAGTTGGAGAGATTATTCCTCACAAGTAATGTTAGGATCCCAAGGGATAACGGTGATGTGTACAAGCGATGTTCCCTTCTCCACTAATTCCATTAAAAGCCTCTGATTTCTGTATTGCTGGAGTAAGACTCCAAAAACCTGCTTTTCCATCTTACATAATCACTTTCACAGTATCCTGTGACATCCACCTCTGCTAAGACTGTCAGTGCATTGACTCCTGGAGTGACAGTGATATATAGGTCTGACAAAGCATCCTTCACAATATGCTTCATTGAAGTGAGAACTGCAAATGCTGACAGTATTACTGGAAACCTTTTACTTAGGCAGAATTAATAAATTATAACTTGTATTTTGGGATGGTCTTGTAATATACAGCTGGTCCAGAATGATATGACTTACTAGTACAGAATTACTGCATCTTGGCAGACAGCATCCAATTTATTTTCAATTCTGAGAAAAGCATTATCCACTGGATAAGACACTGGATCAGGTGTTAAGGCATTCGGGATCGTGGTTGTGTCATTCTACTGGTGCCTGACCTCATGCAAGTCTCTTCACCCAGATGTCTTTTGTTCCTTCTGCCACTCTTTCCCTTTTCAGACTGTGCCATTGTCCTTGGGGTGTGATGTGGCTGTGATTGTTCATAGGGTGTCCCTCTCAGCTCTTGCAGCTTCTCTGCTCCTAGGTGAACACCATGAATCCCATAATT
>VZTV01121098.1:0-5000 GCA_013400875.1 Anhinga rufa
TGAATTCAGCAGGTGCAGGTTAAGGCTTTGGCTTATTTGCTGGTTTACATTGGCCTTGGTGGCCTCATTCTGATCCTACCCAAGACATGAGATACTGATCATCACTGAAACTCAAGCAAAACTTCCCTGCCTTCTGTCAGTTTGGACCTTTGTTCGAGAGTAGTGTCATTGATTCTGGTATAGTTACATCAAAGTAAGGGAAAATCAGAATTGGGATGTTCGTATCTGAAGTTGTGCCTGATGAGCAAATGACACTTAAAATGCATAAGTGCTGCATTCAGAAGTATTCCTGAAAGTGGAAAAATACTTTAGGCTGCTGAAGCACTTGCATGGATTTGGTGATTCACATTAGCTAGTGAATAATTCTGTTGCCCAGCTTTCAGAAACCTGGGATGCTTCACTTTTTACATACAAATAATATGGTGCCAGAGTACATTTCTGAAGGATATATTTTCCATTCAATGTCTGTCACATTTTATGCAGTGTGAAATCTGTGTAAACACTTGATATTCTCTATTGCTCGCTGAATCTCTTCATGTTAGTACACTACACGTTCTGGATATGAAAGAGACTTTCTCTAGGAATTATTTATAGATTCCAGCATTATAAACCAGCTGTATATTAAATAGCCTTTATTTTCTAGCTTTGCTTATAGACAGTGTTATTACATCTACTTATATTTTTATTTATCTTTTAAATAAAATTACAGTTACTTTAAAGTAAAAAATGAAACTGGTAAATATTAAAATTTCTCAAAAAGAACTCCAGAACCTAGTTTATCACAGAAATTGACCAAACCCCAAATTGCTGTTACAGGTACTGTTACTAATTTCTACATCTGTACAGACCTAATCAAATAACCTGGACATTGAACAGCAGGAATATTATGAATAAAAAAGTAGCTTGAGCAAATAAAAGACCCAAGGACAAGAATGATCCTAATAAATAATAGATGTGAGCTTTTTTTATAATGTCAGTTTCTTGTAACATATTCTAGAGGATTTTACTGGAAAATGTCAGGGAAGAAGTATGCTTCCTACTCCTGAAATTATACAGAGTGTTAATTATAAAAATGATAAAAATATACTTGTTGAAGTCTTATAAAGATGGATATAGTTATGTTACAGAACAATTGGTGTTTACTGGTGACCACCAGAATTTTATTTAGTTTACTAGTTTGTTGTTCTTGTGTGGAGATATTTTTTCTCTTTGTTGGCTGGGTTTTTAATTTTCGCTGGTCCCAGATAGCTTGATCCTATTTGTATGGTGGTGACTGAGGTTATTGTAACAGGTTTCTACTTATTGTAAGTAGGAGCTGAGCTGGAACTGAAAGTGTGCTCACTGATTGATTGCCTGTCTGCAAGCAGTGGACAGAATCTGTGTTTCTCTTCAAGTTCAGAAAGATTCACAAAACAAATCTAAAAGATCTAATTTTTCCAATTAACACTGTAGAAGAAGGGTCTGCTTTTATTGAATTAATTAAATACTGTAATGATACAGTTTTAAACTAGGTAACTTGAAGTTAATGTCAAATTCTAATCTCGGTTTTATTGGTGCAAATCTAAAAGCATTTCATTCATGCCCACGGAGTCGCTTCATTTTGAGAAGGTGAAGTCACAAGAAGAACCATAGGAACTAAAGGCAAAACAAATACATCATTGGAAGGTACAGTATAAATTGTATCTTTAATTCTAAATACTATATTCTGCATCAGAATAACTGAAAACTCTATTTGTTTGTTTCTTCTAATTACTTCTGCTGTGTCTAACTGTAGCATGTATTGTTCTAAACAGCAATTTTGCACATGCCATGGACCTAATTCTAATATCACAGATATTTAAAATGGGAGTGCAAAATCAGGCTCTGGATGTGTGGAATTCAGCACATCCAAAACAAAGATAAAACAAAAATCCTGTAAAAAGCTCCAGCTTAAGCTCTAGTCTTACTTTAACCTAAACAATGTTATAGGACAAAACTTGAGATGAAGTGCTCTTTGGTTTTATTAAATGCAGTGGTTTTAGCTCAGCCTGATGAAGAAATGCAGTTAGGTATCTCTTTAGAGGGAAATTAATTCAGTGCATGACAGCAATTCCTAGAATTCTGTGAAATAGATATAGGAAAAAATATAGGAAAAAAAAACTGCTAAAGGAAGCATGGGGAAAACCTGCATTAAAAAAATGCATAATAACTGATTGTGCATGAAAACAAAATATTTACTGAGTTTCAAATCTGTCTTTGTTTTTAAATTGGGATCAATTGCTTGAAATAATTTCCCTTTTACATATTTCACTTAGGTAAAATTTTACATTCAAAATAAAAGGGAAACCCCCAATAATATAACCTAACCTAAGAATATAATAGGTTATAGTCAAGAATATAATCTAACTGCTAAGTTTAATGAAAATCCCAGCTTCAGTGGAATCGCTGATAGACCAGGTCTCATGCTGGACCAGTGATTTCTGTAGTCAAGTCAAAATTCTCTGAAATGTTTTTAAGCCTTTGACTTAACCCTACTGAGCAAGGCCAGTCGGATTTCTGGCTTCTTTTACTTAAAAGAAAACAGTAAAAAACTTGGAACATTAAAGTAATGTCTTGATGTTTCTCTGTAAGATGCCAGCCTTGAATGTATAGAATTTATTCTGACACTCTACTAAACCAGATCTGAGCAACTAAAGAAAGTTGCAATTTATGTTGCTCGGTAATATTGTTACACAGTCTGCTTAAGTAGCTTTTATGCTGGCTATTGTATTGGGATAGTAAGCCTCTAAAGGAGGTGAAGTCTGCTTTTACATGCAAGTGCATAGCTCTCATGGAAGCCAAGTCAGCCCCTGAGATCAATATAGATGTAAAACTGCTGATTCTTAACAATGGAATGGATTAGTGGCAAGGTAATCCAAGGATTACACAAACCTAGCAATTGAAAGTAGTCCTCAAGAAAGGACATGGTTAGGAGTGGGTCATCTTCAGGAGTATGTTTTTTACATCTTGGCAAATAAAAAAAAAAAAAAAAGGAGGAAAGCAAAATTCTACACAAAAGGGAATTTTAACTTTTAAAATTATTTTTAAAACACTGTTCTTCTATCACTATTTCACTTAATATTGTGCCTAAAAGCCCCTGGCATAAAGATTCCTACTGTGCTTGGTACTGTACAAGCGTGGAGCCAAGGAGGTAGCCTCTGACCCAAAGCACAGATTTCAAGTGTGTGACACAGGACACAACAGCTCCATATGGATGGAGCCAAGATGTAGTGAGTCAAGAAGACCGACTGCCATCTTTCTGGGCTGGAAGGGGCTAACATGTCAGACTCCTAAATGCTGCGCTGCTTTCCTGAAGGGAGAGAGACACTGACGGGATCAGGGATAGTTGGAGAAGGCTTTGCAGATGACTGGGGCATACAGGGAAGCCCAAGAGAGCACAGAGATGCTTCCTTTAAAATCTAAGAAGTGACTAATGAAAACTGGCACCACCAGCTATTCAGGGAAATATCTGTGTCTCAGTGCAAAGATGAGAGCTAAGATAACAATAGGGCATTAAAGGACCTTGAGGATGAAGGAATAGCTCAGGTTCATTATAAAAAGAAAGAGGCAGTCAGGGCACAGCTGAAAGAGCAGAAGTGAGGGGAAAGTTACAGCAACCTTCTAAGTGACCTAAGGAATAAAAAGTGTCCAAGCAGCTTGAGAAGATTAAGTCACATCTTAAAAGTGTTTCCCTCCCACCCTCATCCTCTTTCAGTCAGTTTTGCTCCTGACCAATCAATAATGCTGCAGGAGGTGATACAGGAATGAATTAAGCCAGCAGGTTTATTCATCTTCTCCCTCACAAGGTGCTATGGGATTGGCATAACATCCCCTTTCCAGCTCTTAAAGGAGAGAAGCAGTTCCAAAACTCATCAACTTTTTTTCTCCGGAAGTCTCTTTGTGCAATTACTACAAAGCACACCTTTATACATTAGCTGCCTGTCACACTATTAAGACAAGAAGAAATCTCCTAGGTGGTGTCAGCTCAAAGCAAATATGTACTGATATTTTAGAAAAGAATGAGAAAGACTAGTCTGCACATGTATACATGTGGAGAGTGTATAGGTCTGGGTGTACACAGCTGGCGGACAACAATGGCTCGACCCCAGTGCCTATAGGTTTGTTCTCACAATACCTGCTCTACCTAGATATGAACAGTCCAAGGGAGTTGGAACATCAACAGAAAGAGAAGACAGGCTGTCCTTCTTGTAACCATCATCTCCACTACTGTGGCAGTAAGTCAGAGGTCCACAGAGGACCTCTTGCATCTTGTCTCTACTCCTGGGGACTTTCTACAGGAGGAAGAGGCATGTGCCTTTAGAAAAACAAAGCAAAACAAAACAAAAAAAAACAAACAAAACCAAACAAAACAAACAAACCAAACAAACAAAACAGTAAGGATGACAAAGAATATCTAATCAACCATTTTACTGGTCAGGACAAATTTGCAGATAAAAAGTACCACGAGACTGAAAAGCTAACTTTAGCCTTGTATTTACTTCCAATTCCCTCACTTACTACTTGTTAAGTTCCTGCTGGGAAACTCTTCTCAGCTTTTTCTTGTTGTCTGTCATGCCCTAGAAAGGCACCAGGCCTTTGTTTACTCTCCATTCATGTTTCCAGCTGCCTTTTATAGCTACAGCAGAAGGAAAAGTATACATCACATGAGAATACACCACCAAATTGGAGAAACAAAGGATAAGCATCATCCAAATTACCTATGGGAAGTCTCAGGTCCAGGCCTGGTCCATCTATTTAACCATAAGCCTACATGCTTTCTGCTCAAGGCCTCTTATACTACTAGCACTCCGGTGGCCTGTGCAGCCTCCAGTCATCAGGACAGACCTTGTGCCTGGTGTGAATTACAGTAGAAGAGGCTGGATCCCGGCTGAGACATAGCATTGTCCAGCTCCGTTGCATGGGTGCATGCAGTGGGAAACAAAAGGCCAAATTCGTGCTGCATGCTGTGTTTTTCAGAGCAT